>AJFL01000358.1:0-22796 GCA_000467735.1 Rhytidhysteron rufulum CBS 306.38
AAGGCCCGGGTTCAATTCCCGGCGACGGAATTCGTTTTTTGACTTTTTTGCTTCGGTTATTTTTTTTGTTGATGGTTTGGGGTGGTTGTGTGAATGAGATAATTTTTGCGATCGGGGGAAATTTGAAGAACGCGAAAACAAGGAACGAAATTTCAAAAGGACTTCTCGCAAAAGACTTCCAAGTTGATTCAGTCATCTAGAAAGTACTCAGATTTTTTGGATTTTGCAGTGCGTACCATGCATAATCAAGAGAAGTGAGAAGTGCTCCTCAAACTCCTGCAATTAATCATGGACAATTACGTCGTGCAGAGCACCTCTCTCGCCTCCATTTCCCATTTGAATAATGATATATGACGGGTTGCTTAATATGGCATGCCATACGTCCCGGTGCTCCAACAAATTAGGATGATCGAGTTAAGAGCTCCTGCAAAGACATCTGAATCAAGTTGTGGTTTCAGATACTCCACGCCTCTCTTGCCTGCGCCTCATTGCCACATTTGATATCCCGGCTGGGGGTACGTGCAGCGGAGCTCCTCCCAAACGCTAAGGGAGGAGCTCCAAAGCATCAAGGAATCCATAATGCGGGGAAACAGGGGCTCGCCACAACGTGCTCCTCTCGCCAATCCTTTGATCAGCACGTATTGGAGGGTTTCCGGACATGGATTGGTGCTCCCGTTGCCCAATTCATCGTGCATTGCTTGTGTTGAGAAGTATAGCCGCCGAGTCTTGCGGACTCTCCCAAGACATATAATAGTCTGCGCTTTTCCAAATCAATAATCGATAATTACACTGTCACCAACAGTTCTTCTCATAAGCTCACACGATTTTTCTTATCATCTTCGATCATGGTTGCCGATATCAATTTACTTCCGGAGTACACTCCCCCACCGCCCAGCAAAGAAGACTGTGAGTGCGATGGCTTTTCTGATGTGCTAGACAAGGGGAATAATACTGATCGATTATAGTGGACTACGTTGACCTTGTCAACCTCGACCTCTCGAAGTTCGACACCCCAGAAGGACGAAAAGAACTTGCAAAGGATCTCTATGAAGCCGCTACTGGGTATGGATTTCTCACATTGTCCAATCATGGCATCTCAGACGAGACCTACATGCGACAAATGAGGATCGCGAATGGTATTATGACATTATCACCAGAGGAGAAAGCACCCTATGAAGGTTAGTCAGTCGCATCCATTCTTTTCGCAATCACTAACATCGCCAATAGTTACTCCCGAAGAAGATGCCCGTGGTCTTTATGTTGGATACAAGCCTGCTGGACCTCTTGGACACAAGGGCGGTTTCCCCAAGCAGCTTGATCACTACAACATTCTGGTCCACGACCCCAAGAATCGAAGTCACCCTGAGATGATGCGACCTTACTTGGAAGAAACCTATGAAGTGATGCATTTCATCAGAACCAACATCTTGATCAAGCTGCTCAAGATTGTAGCCATGATTTTGGAGGTGCCTGAAGAGGTTGTGCTTTCAACACATGCACCAGGTGGCTCGAAGACTGAATACATTCGTTATGTAAGTTTTCGGATTCACGAGATCATACTGCGATGTTTTGCTGACGAACTCTGTTAGATGATGTGTGAGCCTCGCTCAAAAGAGGAGAGCGAGAAATATCGCGACATCTTCCTGTCTGGTCACACCGACTGGGGCACTTGGACATTTCTCTTCTCACAGCCCATCGCCGCACTTCAAGTGTTGTGCCACCACACCGGCAGGTACAGATGGGTCAAGCACCAACCCCACGCACTCGTCGTCAACTTTGGCGAAGCTCTCGAGCGCTTGACTGGTGGTCTGTTCAAAGCTACCATCCACCGTGTTGTGCAGCCGCCTGTAGACCAGCGCCACCTTCGTCGCATTGGCGTTATCTACTTCTCTCGTCCTGAGGATGACAGGCAGTTAGTGCCAATCGAGAACTCTCCACTGCTACAACGAATGGGAGCTGATAAGCCAATGGATGATCGGATCTTCTGTATGGCGGACTACCTGGATGCTAGGAAGCATGGTTGGAAGCGATATGAGTTTGACATTGACAGACCCCGAGATGAGAAGGCTCATGCGGATTTCTTTGCTGGTGAATATCCTGACCCTGAGGGACATAAGAGTCTTGGGAAGTTTGATAACGTGCCGAGGGTTCAGTATACACTTCCTACAGCCAAGGTTTGAGGGGACGTATTTTTAGCAGGAGGATCTTTCTGAAAGGCACTGGGAGCCTTGATTTGAGATTCAAATATATCACTCCTTGTCGATGTAATTAACGAATTCGTTCCTTTTATCTTATGACTTCTGTTCCAACTTGTAGCAATTCCACTTTCTTCAACTATCAGTACGGTCTCACTCGATCAGAATCAAACCACAGTGACTATTCTTATTGTGCCTTGTTTACGACAACATCCGTTTTCTCTGTTGGACCTGTAATTGATAGATAAATGGTCAAAGACCAGATCTCTTTGAGCACTTATTATTAGTTGCGAGATTCTACTAAATATTCCGCTCAAGACAACTACTCCACGAACATCATTTCCGATTTCAATGGATTCAAAATATGTCAACATGTCGAAAGTACATACATTGATTTCAGTACGATACAAATTCGTCGGCACACATTTTCGGGTATATCTTTACTTGCCGTATCTTCATAGTCACCATAGACGTCATTTTGCTGACGACGACCTACTAAAGCGGAGTGCCCGTTGGAATTACCCCACCTACTCCAGAATGTAGATGATAAGTCCAAAGCACTAGCCATACATCACATACCAAAGCTCGCGACCCCGATGAATCGGAAAGCGCACAAGAAATTATAGGACCGCTGTAATAGGAGCAAGAAAAATATCCGAGGAAGCTCAGATGTGCATCGATTGGTGCAGATAAGCGTGTGAGGAGGTTTGTGTTTTGACACGACTCGCCATGTAATCGTCGTTGTGTCATTTGACAGACGGCGGGAGGAGCACCGCTCAGGGTCGGCTGCAAGAACCCCAGATCGTCGTACATGATAACCTTATCTAACGGGATTGAGAAACCTTGGCAGGTTGATAGCGAAGAGAATTGGCACTAAAATCCTGGGAATGAGGTTGGAGCGCCTCTTTAGCGTGGTGCGCTAGTGCTTCTGGATATCATTCACCCTCCACGGCGTTCTTGGTACGTCACGTGCGAGATTATCTCAGGCATTTCACGGCTTGGATATAAAACCCCCCTTCTGGATATCTGGGAGGTGTTGAAAGGGTGTCCCGGGTCTCGCCGTGCTCCTTTTGCCTTTGGTTTGCTATTCAAGTCGAAAAGGCCTGCTTCTCTGCTTTCGCAATCATGTTTCCTAAACTAAGGGAATACTTTCGGAAGGACCGTTCCTCTCCTATGGAGAAGAAGCTCCTCTTCAAGCTCGACTTCTTCATCCTGAGCTTTTGTTGTTTGGCCTATTTTATGTGAGTTTGGCGCTTTTCTGTGTCACTGAAGAACCATTTTCTGATGCCGTTATAGGAACTATCTTGATAGGGCGAACATCACTCAAGCCTACGTCTCGGGCATGAAAGAGGATCTGGATATGCAGGGGGCCGAGCTCACGGTTATCAACACCGTGTATCAGTTCGGATACTTGGTGTGCGACTTCCACCTTCCAGCTCTGCAGTTAATCGTAAACTAACGTATGGACCAGCGGAATCATTCCGAACAATGCCTTGCTCACCTACTTCAAACCGAGAATATTCTTCCCAACCATGATCTGCATATGGGCGTCTTTCACTATGTGTACCGCTGCTGCGAAGCGTCCTGAGGATATCATGGCTATCCGATTCTTCCAAGGATACGCTGAATCTTGCGTCTTTGCAGGAACTCATTATCTTCTGGGATCCTGGTACACCGAAAGGGAACTTGGGAAGCGAACTGGTATCTTCATCAGCTCAGGTCTAGCCGGCGGGATGTTTGGTGGGTTTTTACAAACAGGCGTTCACAGGTCCATGGACGGTTTGCGAGGACTCCCTGGTTGGCGATGGCTATTCATCGTACGTATGCGCTCTTGGATGGACGAATTTGGACTAATCGATGCAGATCGACGGGATCATTACTTTTCCAGTCGCTCTTTACGGATTTCTGCTCTTTCCCGATACTCCCGCTAAAACCACCGCGCCTTACCTGTCAGCTGCGGAAAGAGAGCTGGCTATTGCTCGAGTACCTCAAGTCACAGGAAGCCCGGTACTCGAAGTCAATTTCCTCAAGCGCATCCTCTCTACCTGGTACTTCTATGGCTTCGTTATGCTCTGGATCCTTGCCAACTGCTCCGAAGCGGCGAGTTCACAAACACTTCTGAGTTTGTACATGAAGAGCCACCCGACAATCCAATACAGCATCTACCAATTGAATAACTACCCCACCGGTGTACAGGCCGTGGGAATCGTATCAACGCTCTTTTGGGCTTGCTGGACGGATATCTATGGCAAGAGGTGGATTACCGGGTATTGGAACGCTTTCACTGGTATCGCTACATCGGCCATCATTCTGGCCCCCGGAATGACTACCGGTGGAATCTTCGGCGCTTACTATTGGGCTGGTACTATCTACTGCTGCCAGGCTACATTCTTCGCTTGGGCGAACGATACGATGAGGGCTCAACCTCATACCGTTCGAGCTGTCATCATTGCATGCATGAATTTCGGTGGAAATGGATTTCAAGCGTTCTGGCCATTGATATTCTATCGTGCGGATGATGCACCCATGTTCACTGTAAGTATCCCCATTTGCCCCCGTCCTCCCGGCTTCCCCGTCCTCCCGAGTATCCCCGTCACGTGAGTAAAACAATTACTGACTTTCATCCAGCGTGGTATGTGGTGCATGATTGCCATTTGCATCGGATTAGCTACTTGGGTGACATTCTTGGTTTTCTACGAAAAGAAACACCCATCAACGGTGCAAGGGGTGGTGGAAGGAGTCCCCGTCGGAGACTCCCCGGCGCAGCAATCTACCGAGGGATCTATGCTCCAGCAGACAGTGACAGTGGACAAGAACATCGAGAGCAAAGTATAGGCATTCCTGGAGGCATAAAGTCACTCATTCCTATTGTAGATAGTATTCAAGTAAAGGTAGTTGTTTTCCTGGTGAAGGTCGGGTAGCACCCTCACTCGACCCGACTCAGCGGAAGCGGGAGGGAGGAGCTCCTCCCAGAATCCTGGGCATTGATATCTATTCCTGTATCGTAACCCTTGTCGATCATCTACCCATGTGCAACGTGTGACATAAGCGTCCATTGAATAGAAGATAATAGATGCAACTTACCTACATCATGGGGATAAGAACAAGAGTTGGGATGGCCCACGAGTCAGGGACCGGATCCTCCCCCCGCTTTTTGTGCGGGGTAAGATAAGGTGGAGATAAGTTGTTAGATAGGTATCCAGTCTTGCCGGGATGCATTTCCAAGCCAATGCTTAAAGCGCTGTTCACTCTCTTCTCCTAAAGCCGGGGGAATCCATAATCTAGAACTGCCCCTCCTTCAACTTCATAGACGTAGAGTAGTCGACGCTGCCACATTCTGAGGAGAATATGGATCTTCCGACGCCTGCAGAGTCCTCTCCGAGTGGCACTTTGCGGCCTTTCACGTGTCCTGCATGTCCAAGTCGCTTCACTCGATTAGTATGCCATCATGGATGGGCCACCTTTGCCAAGTATCCCGACTGACATCTTGTAAAGGAGAATTTGAATCGCCATACACGATCAGGTAATGCTAAACGCGCCATTCAATATGTGATATATGGGACTCAGAATGCGACTCCTAGTTCACCGAGAATCGAACCGAAGACCCTTTCCTTGCTCACACTGCAATGTGTCTTTCTCCAGGAGGTCCGTCTCTTATGCTTTACGATCATATTAATGCCATGACTTACCAAACCTCATCCCAGTGACCTGAGGAAACGCCATGTCAAGAAGTGCCACCCATCGGTAGTCATCGCGAAATCTCCACCAGACTCAGTATCCCAGCTTAATGTAGACCTTGAGAAGGTGAGCCGTTATACCCTCTTTCCCACTGCATTCTTTAACCTTATGATAGACGGAGGAACTTCCATCAAACCCATTCTCATCACAAGATATCTCCTGGTTATTCCGACTTCCGCAATACATCTCCGCCTACTTCGAAAAGTTCCATCCCACATTACCAACACTCCACGAACCAACCTTCGATTCAACCACAGCAAGAGAGCCCTTACTCCAAGCGGTAGCATGTATCGGTGCCATATGCCACTCCCCAGGATCCGACCACCGAATCAGCGTCGCACTTTTCGAAGCGGGTCTCAAGTCCCTCGATCAATATGTAAGTATCTAGTATCACATCTCTCTACCCGCATCTGACCAAGAAGATAAACGAAGATTCGTCAAGATACCGAGAGGTTTGGGTCCTCCAGGCGTATCTCCTACTTGAGTATTTCGCAATCTATAGCTGCCAGAATCACCTTTTCCCCAAGGCTATCAGTATCCATAGGAACCTCATTGATGCGGTGCGTGAGTATCAAATGCTTCAAGATGCTCCGGTTGGTAGTGAAGCGGGAGCTATGTCAGAGCATAACGATGATGTTCTGAATTCATTCTTGGGTGTGCATCAACCAGGTCCCGGAGAGAAGCAATGGCGGGATTTCATCGAGCAGGAATCGCAGAAACGGTGAGTAACTTCGTCTTCCTGGAATTACGCGCAACTCATAAATTCTGTAGAATCATATATTCCCTATACTACCTTGACTCCCAACTATCTATAAGCTGCAACGTCCGCCCCCACCTCTCAGCCCTCGAACTCAAATACGAACTCCCCTGCCGCGACGACCTCTGGTCGGCCCGCACATCCAACGATTGGTCACTCCTCCTCGAAGACCAAACCTCCAGCTTCAACATGAACGAAGAAGACGATTACAACGGGAACCCGGACCCACGACCCGCGCACGGCGACCTCTACGAAAGCCTGCTTCAATTCATGCAACCGAATCGCAGTGCGGCGCATTCACCTGGCCTACTTTGGCACTCGTCGTTTGCGTCTTTGATGTTGGTGATTCAGTTGCAGATGATGACGAGGGAGTTGACGTTGGCGAGTGTGTTTTTTAGATCGAATGTTAGGTCTATGTTGAATCCGGATGATGCGAGACATGATTTGTGCGTGGTGTTCCTTTTGCTTTGATGTGATTTTGGGATGATGGCTGATTTTTTGATAGGTCTATGATTTCGGAGGAGAATCGGAGCCCGATTTGGCAGGCTCTGAATAATATTGCAGGTAATATTACCATTAGGGATCATTTTTATGCTTGGAATACTAAACGTACTCTCTAGATATCATACCTAAAGCTACAACTCTGGGATATCTAAACGATTCATCTGCTACCGATTATAATTGCGGTCTTAATAGTCCTACCAATAAGACTTTATGGCATTCCGTTTGGATGGCATGGCATTACACGGCAATAGCCCTGACTCATCACGATGCTTTATTATGTACTGGAGTCGTCGAATACGGTTTACCAACCGCACTTTCCAGTAAGGTCATCTCCCTCCGCCGCACATCAAGTCACTCACGCCAAATTCCAGCTTGCTGGGAGCTAGGAAAACCCCGAGCGAAATACCAACGGGACATCTACACCGATAGAGATGTAACTCGGATAGTAGGATATATGTATCATATTTTCATAAACTAACGACTAACATGGCTTTAGGTCGACAACCTCGAACAAATGATCGAACTCATGAACGCCCCTCCCACGACCCCCGTAACCCCCAACATCCCACACCCCCAATGCCGCGAAGACCCCTTCAGCACGATGCTGGGCTTCAAATCGATAATGATGGGATGGCGAGTCGTCCGTCTCATGACACTGGGTATGGAGCAAACCGCACGCGTCGGAGCCTTCCCCGCCAAACTAAGTCTCTATTCCTCATCCGCGCAGATAGTATTAGCACGTCTCATGGACGCGATCGCATCACGAGCACAGCATCCAGAGATGACGCAGAATACGTTGATGTTGGAAACGAGTCGGAGTTACGAGCGAAGGTTTTTGGATTGGGCGATTGGGGTTTTTGGCGTTAGAGGGACGTGGCCTAGTGGGGCTTGGATGTTGCTTTTATTCAAGGAGACCCAGATGGATTCGATGTGATGGGTTAAATGAATTGAGGATTTGGAATTGAATGTCTATGGATCGCTGTCTATCTACCTATCTCATTGGAATGCTCTAGTCGGGGTAGGTGCCTCCGGGCTCATCACGGATTACATTCTCCCCCAGGATCTTGTCGAAGATGGGGTCGGTTCGGATGCGCATGAAGTAGTCGTGTACGACTTGGTGTTTGGCTGCCCAGCTCTTCGTGAAGACCTATGCACGCTTTAGTTGATAGTCATTGTGAGTATGGCGTGCAGTGACTTACGTATTGGTAACCTCTTGCCAAACCGGAGATGACGAATAAATCCGCTATCGTCAGAACATCACCGACCAAGAACTTCTTCCCTGTGATCTCCTTCTCGATCGCTCGAACCGTCAACTCGCAGTTCTCTTCCAACTGCTTGAGTTGCTCGGGAGTTGCTTTCGAGCGTCCGATGACGGGGTTAATCCAGGCCATGATTGGGGGAAGAAGTTCGTAGTTCGTGAATGAGGCCCATCGTAGACAGGTTGTTTCCTCTTTCACGTTAGATCCCAACAGACCAGCCTTGGGGTCTTGCTTCGCCACTATTAAGACACCAGAGATTAGTTGCTTATCCGTGAATGGATCAATCTTCGAGGTATTACTTACAAAACCATGCCACAGCTATACTCTCATAGACACAGAATCCATCAGCCGTCTCAAGAGCTGGTACCTTTCCGGTATGGAACTTGGAGAGGTACTCGTCGCCTACACCTGGTCCATCGGTATATACCTTAATCGGCAAGGCAGTACAAATCTCAACATCGAGTTTGAGCTTGTAGGCGATGTAAAGCACCATCGTCGAGCGAGGGGCTTTAGGGTACGTGTAGAGCTTTCCGAAAGACATGATGGGTGCTTAGGAAAGAGGGAAGGGTAAAAGAGAAGAGTTGGTTCAGCTTGATCGAGATGATGCGATACAGCAGATTCAATGGCATATATTATATCAATTGAAGTGTTGTATGAGATACCATTGCGGAGACTCATCACCAATCATATCGAAGGAGCTCAGTGGTGTTGGTCGTGCACCTCCGCCCCGCGTTGCGGGTACTTGAGGAGCTCCTCTGGGAAGTTTTACCCCACTGTGGATCTGCATCGGTTGGGTTTGGGGGTTTGCCGAACGGCTGGCGAGAGACTTCATATGGACCCCTGCTATTATTTTTGATTTCTTTCATATCTATTTTCGAAGATTCCGATCGCTGAAGAATCCACTTCGTATCGCTAATCAGTTCACAATTGCATCGGAAACCGTCCAGCTTCAGCAATTCATAATGTCGTACTCGTTAGTATTTCTCCATTTATGTACCACATGAATATACGCTTATTGAGAATTCCATAGACATGTGCTGGTTACAGGTAGCACCGGTTTCATCGGTGCTCACGTCGTAGACAACCTCCTTTCAAGAGGCATCCGAGTTCGAGCAGTGGCCCGCTCAAAAGCGAAAGCTGAGAGCATGCTGAAAGCACGCCCACAACATGCAAAGCTCCTAGAATTCTGCTACATCGACGACCTCACCACTCCCGATGTCTTCGCGGAAGCAGTCAAAGGCATAGACGGTGTAATCCACGTTGCAAGCGTCAGTGCATAACCCCTCTTCTGAGAGAGAATATGTCCAAAAAAGCTAACGAAACACTTCCACCCAGCCCCTAAAATACAACACCACAAACAACGAAACCGAGCTCATCATCCCCGCAATTCAAGGCGCCCGCTCAATTCTCTCCGCCAGCCTCTCAACCCCTATAAAACGCATCGTGATGACCTCCTCCTTCGGCGCCATCCTCGACATGTCCCAACCAGAAGGCTTTGCACGGACCTACACTTCCGCAGACTGGAATCCGATCACCTACGAAGAGGCCGCGCATCCTTCAACCACACCCCATGACGCCTACAGAGGCTCCAAAGTCTTCGCCGAGCGCGAAGCCTGGAAATTCATGGACGAGAAGAAACCCAGCTTTGATCTCGTAACGCTCTGTCCATCAATGGTCTTCGGACCGGTAGCAGGCCCCATAACCTCCTCAAAAGACCTCAACGAATCCAACGCTGTGTTATGGAAAGTGGCGCGGGGATCCCCAGGGGACGCATTACCCCCTGCACGTTTCAATTTCTGGACGGATGTGAGGGATTTGGCGGAGATTCATGTTAGAGCGCTTTTAACGCCTCAGGCAGGTGGGAAGAGGTATTTGCCCATTTCGCCGGAGAAGTTCACGTATGCGCTTGCGTCGGAGATTGTGGTGAAGGAGTTTCCGAGGTTGGCGGAGAAGGGGGTTATTAGGGGGGAGCAAAAGATTAAGGAGGATGTTAATGTGGATTTGGAGGTTGTGAGAGCGGATTTTCAGGGCATGAAGTGGAAGAGTTTTAGGGAGTGTGTGGTGGATTTTGTTGGGCAGGTAGCGGGAGTGGAGGGGTTATAGATGGGATTGGGAAGGCTTATAGATTTAGAAGAACCCAGACCTTTTTTTTTTTGCTATTGGGTCTTACGTAGAATGGAAACGCATGAAAGTATTTGAATTTAGATATTCTTTGACCAGTTGACGCCAGTATGAAGACCAGTTTTTACCATCACATGACTTTGAACCCACCATCTGGGAATTGAAGTGAAATATTCCATGTACACCAACACAATGTATACAGCTATGAACAACGTCAACGAGGACCTTGGAATAATGTTCATTTAATCCACTACGTGATCGTGCATAGACGGAAAACTATCGGCCGAGCCGATCTTCATTCCACCATTCCTCCCCCTGACTACCCTTTCTACACACCTACAGCTTCACATTATTGAACACCCAGCAACCATCATTGCACTGATGGCAGCAAAATACATCTTCCGACATAATCTCCTCTCCACTCGCTTCTCTTCTTCCGATGACATTATCTTCATCTACATTGGTCAACGATAAAATATCGGTATCTCCCCATCTGAACCGAAGCGGAGCTCCACAACCGATCCTTATCAACCCCTCCATTGCCCCTCACCCCTCCACCCCTCATCACGAGACAACGACAACGCAACCGGAGGGGCTCTAAAGCCGTTTCAAAGTCCCAGGATCGACATACACACCTGCAGTGATGAGGAGCTCAAGCCGATCCCCAATTCAAGCAACCCGGCGCGAAAGCGGCCGTCGGTATGCATGTATCACGAATCGGTAAATGAGATGGTGACTTTATCGGGATATGAGCTATACAACCGAGTTGAGATAACTATGGGATTGCTTTTATATGCGCGTCGCGTCGTATATCCTTGTCTTCTAGCTACTCCATTGCTATTTTATTATAGCTACTTACATGTCGCGTTTTCTCGGAACCGTCTCATGACCATCGATTAGAATACCCATTGCGCTCGTTTCACTCCTCATTATTTCGCGGATATGCCTTTGATACATGAGGCGGATGATACGATGGGCTCGACTCATCGGGGTATTAGGATTGCTATTGATCGGGGAGGTACATTCACTGATGTAAGTTTCTATGCTCCCAAAATGGTTTCTGAAATCATCCGCAATTGCTTACATGAAATATAGTGCGTTGCGACAGTCCCTGGTCAAGAGGATATCTTGATTAAATTACCTTCCGTGAATCCAAGTAAATATCCAGATGCGCCTACCGAAGCGATTAGGCGTGTGTTGGAGAAAGCGACGGGGAGGTCGTATCCGAGGGGTCAGAAGATCTCGTTACGAGGTGTTGGTACGTGGGATACCACTAACTACTGCATATTGTCATCCACTAATGGGTGTATGTAGAATCCATTCGAATGGGAACGACCGTAGCTACGAATGCGCTACTTGAGAGAAAAGGGGAGCCAACTGCTTTACTTGTAACGAAGGGATTGAAGGTGAGTGAGCTGAAGGAGGCTACAAACGGCGACATGGCTAATACAAGATAGGATCTCCTCCACATTGGAAACCAGTCCCGACCGAAGCTCTTCGATCTAGCGATCAGCAAACCGGAAGTATTATACTCGAAAGTAGTCGAAGTCTCCGAGCGCGTTACATTAGAGTCATGGACGGAGAGTAAACATCCCATTCCAATTGATCTTGCATCGGATCCCGCATTAGTAGAAGGAATTACTGGAGAGGTAGTCCGAATTTTACAACCACTAGGTAAGGTCATCGAATTAAATTTATAACACAGCATAAGCTAACACCCAACCAATATCAGATCTCGAGAGCACGAGATCCTCACTCCAAGAACTCTACAACGAAGGCTACCGCTCCATAGCCATCTGCCTCATGCACAGCTACACCTTCCGAGACCACGAAACCGCGGTGGGCAAACTCGCCTCAGAAATCGGCTTCACACACATCTCACTAAGCGCAGAGCTCTCACCCGTCGTGAAAATCGTTCCTCGTGGCAATTCCGCCACTGTGGATGCGTACCTCACCCCAGAGATGAAACGCTATATTGCGGGTTTTGAGGCTGGGTTTGAGGATCTCAGGGACAGTGGGTGTCGTTGTGAGTTTATGCAGAGTGATGGGGGTTTGGTGGAGTTTTCGGGGCTTTCGGGGTTGAGGTCGATTCTTTCGGGGCCGGCGGGGGGTGTCGTGGGGTATGCGAGGACGTGTTTTGATCCGGTGGAGGGGACGAATGTTATTGGGTTTGATATGGGGGGAACGAGTACTGATGTATCACGGTGGGTGAACCTCTCTTGCTTTCTTCTTATAGGTACTGATTCAAGCCCAGGTACACCGGTGAGCTCGAACAAATCTTTGAAACCACCACCGCAGGCATCACCGTTCAAAGTCCGCAATTAGATATCAACACCGTGGCATCCGGAGGTGGAAGTATATTAACCTGGCAAAGTGGCATGCTGAAGGTCGGACCTGAAAGCGCGTCCGCTTATCCCGGTCCAGCTTGTTATCGACATGGTGGTCCCCTTACCGTCACTGATGCAAACCTCGTTCTAGGTCGATTACGACCGGAATTCTTTCCCAAGATATTTGGTCCCAATGAGGATCTGCCATTAGACGTTGATGCGAGTCGAAGGTTATTTGAAGAGCTTACTGCTGAGATCAACAAGGAGGTAGAGAAGAAGCTTTCGGTGGAGGATGTGGCTGCTGGGTAAGAATATATTCGGAGGGTGTTATTGAAATGAGGTGCTGACGGTTAAATCAGATTCCTGGACGTCGCAAACGAATCTATGTGTCGTCCCATCCGCACCTTGACCGAAGCAAAAGGCTACGACGCCGGTTCACATAATCTTTGTTCCTTTGGTGGCGCTGGAGGTCAACACGCTTGTGAAATCGCTAGAACCTTGGGCATCTCCCGGGTCCTGATACACAAGTACTCTTCAGTGCTATCAGCATACGGCATGGCTCTAGCCGACTTGGTCCACGAAGAACGCAGCCCATGCGCCATCACATACAGCGAGGAGAACCTCTCTTTATTCGCTGCAGAGCTGGATAAGCTACAGGCCTTGTCGGTGGAAGCACTTACGAAGCAAAGATGTTCCAAGTCGATGATTACATCGGAGAGGTATCTCAACATGCGATTTCACGGGAGTGATACCGCATTGATGATTCCGGAAACGGCTGAATCAGGAGGCTATCTAACCGCCTTCAAAAACGCACATCAGCAGCAATTCGGCTTTTTACCTACAGATAGAGAAGTTATAGTAGATGACTATCGAGTACGATCCGTTGGTCGAAGCGCATTAGACCTCCCAACACCCTGGCCTGTGGAACTATCCAACACTAAATCTCTCTCCGTCTCAGAAGGGAAAATCACGAAAGAAGTCTTCTTCAATGGCCTCGGCTGGTGTCATACGCCCGTCTACGGCCTCCCCAGCCTAACCCCCGGATCCAAAATCCAAGGTCCCGCCTTAATCATGGACGATAAGCAAACCATCCTCATAACGCCACAAGCAACCGCAACCATTCTTTCAAGTATGATCGTCATCGATGTGGAGGTTGGGAAGAAGGAAACGATTTCTTCCGCTACCGTTGATCCGATTCAGCTTTCGATTTTCGGACACAGGTTTATGGGCGTTGCGGAGCAGATGGGGAGGGCGTTGCAGAAGACTAGTGTCAGTACTAATATTAAGGAGAGGTTGGATTTCTCGTGTACGGTTTTCTCTCCCGATGGAGGGCTTGTGGCTAATGCGCCTCATGTCCCCGCCATGGTATGCCGAACACCCCCAGATTCCACACTCCGACATGGTCACTAACTCAGGTAGATTGGAAGTATGGCGTTTGCTGTGAAATGGCAAATCCAGCATTGGGGTGATAATCTCCGTCCTGGAGATGTCATCCTATCTAACGCTCCTGGTAATATTCTACTACCCGCAATACCGAAAAATATGAATGACTAACTCATGGCAGAATGCGGTGGTACTCATCTACCCGATCTCACAGTCATAACTCCTATCTTTGACGCCGCTGGAAAAGAAATAATATTCTGGACCGCATCACGAGGTCACCACGCAGACGCAAGTACACCCTCTCCCCACCCTCCTCCCTCCCACTAACACCCCTTAGATCGGCGGTATCCTGCCCGGCTCAATGCCGCCAAACTCCAAAGAACTCTGGGAAGAAGGTGCCGTAATCCAAGCCTTCAAAGTGGTCGAAGGTGGCGAGTTCCAAGAAGAAGAACTTACGCGATTACTTATGGCTCCGGCGAAAACACCTGGGTGTCAGGGGACTAGGTGTCTGCGTGATAATATCTCGGATATTAAGGCGCAGGCGGCGGCGAATCATCGTGGGAGTCAACTCATTCATTCGCTGATTGGTGATTATGGGCTTGAGACTGTACAGTTCTATAGTAAGTGGCATCGAGTGCATACGTTTGGGTGTATTGATAGCTAACGTTGGGTAGTGGGAGAAATCCAAGGTGCTGCTGAGCGTGCGGTAAGGGATATGTTACGTACGATATACAAATCCACGCATGGGAAGCCATTGGAGGCGGTTGATTACATGGATGATGGCACACCGATTCAACTCAAAGTCACAATTGACGAGTCTACCGGCGGAGCAATCTTCGATTTCGAAGGCACGGGACCCGAAGCATATGGTTCGTACTTAACCTTTACCCTTTCGTTCCCAAGCTAATAGAAAAATAGGAAACTGGAACGCCCCCATCGCAATCTGCAACTCCGCCATAATCTTCGCCCTTCGCTGCATGGTAAACATGGACATCCCTTTAAACCAAGGAGCCATCCGCCCCATCACTGTGCAAATCCCCGAATGCTCTCTCCTGCGTCCTTCCTCCGCCGCCGCCGTCTGCGCCGGCAACGTCCTAACCTCTCAACGCATCGTCGACGTAATCTTCAAAGCCTTCAACGCATCCGCCGCAAGCCAAGGTTGCATGAACAACCTAACCTTCGGAACCGACGACGCCGAAAACGGGTTCGGGTATTACGAGACGATATGTGGAGGATCTGGTGGAGGGCCTTCTTGGAACGGTACTAGTGGTGTACACACCAACATGACGAATACACGGATTACGGATCCCGAGGTTCTAGAAAGGAGGTACCCTGTTATCCTCCGGCGATTCTGCCTTAGAGAGGGGAGTGGTGGGAAGGGAGCGCATCCCGGTGGTGATGGGATTATTAGGGATATTGAGTTTAGGCTGCCGATTAAGGTGTCGATTTTGAGTGAGCGGAGGACGTTTACGCCGTATGGGCTTGAGGGGGGTGGGGATGGGAAGAGGGGTGAGAATCATTGGGTTAAGGCTTCTGGGAGGGTTGTTAATTTGGGTGGGAAGAATACAGCGATGATGGCTGCGGGGGATAGGATCGTGGTTATGTCGCCGGGAGGTGGTGGGTGGGGGAGTATCAGTGAGGGAGTTAATGGGGTTGAGAGGGTTAAGAGGGGGTTTGTGGGGTTGGCTAGTGGGACTGTGAGTTTGATTCAAGCTATGGGTGAGTCGGCTTAGGTGAGGTGGATTGGGCTTTTTGGTATTTGTTCTTTATGATAATGAGTTTTATGAAGCTATAGAGTGTAAGGACGACGTTTCCACGGGATAGAAAATTGATATTATGAAGTTGAAACACTTTTCAATATTCCCGTCACAGATACCCATCATCCAGCAAATATCGATGATCCAACCATCACATTTGATTTAGAGGTTGATCTGCAGGCCCAAGGTAGAGTTCATGACGGCATCGCCATAGAACATCTCAGTACTAAAAGAGTTAGCGCGAAGAAATTCAATAATCATAAAGCATGAATCTTACCCAGCATTACCAACGTTGACGTAAGTAGAGTCAGAGAAGGCACCAGCAGTAGCCAAAGCCTCTAGCCACTCCTTCAAATCTCCAGTGAAGGATCCATCAAACTGCGTATCCGGCATCATAGTCCTAACGGTAATACCCGAATCCTCATTAACGCCAGTGTACCTGCAATAGTCAGTATCAAGCCTCGCACAACATCTGCATGCAACTCACAAAGTCCAAGAAGTCCCAAACAAATTATCAATCTTCTGCGTCTCCTGTCCCCACCCAATAGGCAACTGACCCCCCTCCCACTGCAACCAAAGCATATGTTCCTCAGCCTTCGAACTCGTCGAATCTCCCTTCGTATCACTCGTCATAAAATCAAAGCAAGTATTCCCTTTAAACTCCGTCGTGTTCGACCTAGTCCATTCATACGTCGCCGGGATACTCTGAATCTCGCTCAAAGTTGTTTCCAAGTTCTGGGTAAGGCCAACGAAGGAATATCCCTTGGGGACATTGGAGGTGGAATCGACTTTATCGATGTTGGTTACGCTGCTCCAGATGACTTGGGAATTGCCGTCGGTGCCGGTGGTTACGGATTCGTAGTTCGTGCATTGTGTTCCCACGGTTACGGCTGCGTTGTACATCATGTTGTAAACGATCCAGGGCGTGCCAGTGAGGATCACATAGTCGGTGTTTCCGCAGTGTTCGGATGCGGGGAGGTTTGCTCGCTGCGTGAATGTTGGGAGTGCGACGAGGGTGGTTGGCGCCAGCGCCATAGTGAGAAGAGCTATAGTGGTTGAACGCATGTTGAAACGAGTGTAAAAGGTTGGTTGGTAACAAATGGAAATGTTTGGGTGAAGGGGAAATGGATGAGAAGCAAGGGAGCTTCGCTGGGGATATTGAGTATTTCTAGCGGTGGATGTCACGCGAAGATAAGATTATAGTCTCATATCCGCCCCGATTAGAATGTTTCATGGAAATGTAAACGTACGTGGTGATCGGGACTTAATTAAACCTGAAACAGTCTGGGCTCTACGTCTCTCCACACAAATTTCAAAGTCTCCTAACTATAAATGGCATCGCGCATTGAAACTAATCGGATATTTATAGACATAAGAAGTCTGTAAGGAAGCTTTATGTAGGAATTTATATAACATCTCAAAAGTAGACCTTCAGTGTTCTTCCACAACGAGTATTGTTCCTATAGAAAATTTCCACCAATCATAAACGCCTGCCTGCTCCGTTTTCGTTAAAATATGTTTTTCAACAGGTCGTTTGAGGGCCCCAAAAAAGTAGAAATTCAATATGTTAGTGGCTAGTATCATTTAATCACTGTTTGATATTGAGATAGAGGTATCGAATAGGCAGGCCTTAGGTTCATATCTTGATCTTGGAATATGGGGAAACATTGGAATTTTCTGAATATCAATATACTTCGGTTAGTAAAAGATTTAGCGGATATCTTAATATATGTGAAAGATGGCATGAGCTTACTTTGTAGTCTAAGGCTTGTAAAACAATTACCACCCTAATCTTCGCGTCGACTATGCATCCTCCGGCAGAATCTCCGGTCCAAAAAAAAGGCCTCTTCAATACCACCCCAACATCCTCAATTCGCTTTATCTCGTCCATATCAACTTCACTCAGTTCGACCAGAACTTCTTCCATCCTTCTATTCCAGTAGCCTGTGATGAAACTCATCAATGGTTCATCTGATCCTTGCAAAACTTCGTTGAATTCAGTCACAAGGTCTTCAAATTGTTGAATCATTTCGCGCTCTTCATCATGAATTTCGAGGGTGTCTTCATCAGAAGGACCGTTTGTCTGTGGTCATACATGGCTCATATCGGGTATCTTGACGCATGTGTGGGTCAATTCCAGTCGATTGAAGGTTAAAGCTCGTATTAGCGACTGCTTTGCAATTAAACCTCCATCGCTCTCTGCGACTGTTCCACAGGTAACTTGTATAGTCGAATTTGTGACCTCTTTAAGTGTCTCAACCTCAAGTAGGTGTTTTTCAGCTAGGAAGAATCTTCGACAAAAGCGACGTTTTGAACTTTGCTTAAGTCTACGAATCTCTGATCGTATTGCATTGATCGCTAATACGATCGTGCTACTGCAATCCTTGTCAGAACATTTGCAGGTGTTCCTACCAGCTATCTCCATGCGAAAGGCCCTTGCTAGCATTCTTCTCGGCTCTTCAACGCCTATGGGGTTGAAACCCAGTGGCCTTTTAATTTTGGAAAGCCATGTTAGGTAGAATATGACACGAATCATCTTATTCGCTGCCAGTTCAATGGCGGTAATTCTGTACAGTGGATGTTCAAACATCAAATTGGACCCTTTCTGAACAAACCATTCTAGAAGTGGTATTTTAGGCATAATCTCTTCTATAATGCATGTCTTGCAGAGATTAGGCTCACCATATTCCGTATCAATATATGAGGTTTGAGTCCAGAATGGTGATCCACTATATTGAAAGACCGGGTCGTCAATTGTATGCAATCCAGCCTCATACAAAGCGTGGGCCACAGAAACGGGCAACCCGCGAGCTTTGTATAAGCCTCCTATGTGGAAAGTAACTTCCCGTAAGCTAAAAATTATTGATAAGCATGTTGGCTGTGAAAGATCCTTTTGGTGGGATGCATCATAGTCCGGTTCTGAGAGGGGCCAAACCCTGAAACGCATTTCGTCGTACGGATCAAACGTTTCGATGCTAGATTTCGCCCCGGTAACTAGCATTTTCTCTATCATTTTGTTTATCACTGCCGAATCCTTCATGAAGAGATCAAACGACTAAGTCCATCGTGTAATAGGGCAATCTAACTCAAGAAGGATAGTGATCGACTCTAGATTGACATACGGAGAGCGAAGACAAGCGTCGATCGCGCTTCGCCCCATAGAATCTAGTAGGTGTGCATCTGCTCCGAGACGAATTAATACATCGATCCCACTTGGCCAATCAGCACACGCATGTAGAAGCGGTACGCCGCAAATCTGGAAGTCAAATGATGAGTTGCCATGGACGAAATTCTCCAGATTGATTTGAAAACCGTCTACAGATCTGTCGACGACACTTAGAACCAGGGAGTCTTGTGTGACTGCATTTGTTGTAAGCCCTCGCAAATGCAGCAGCAGAGGAGAACCCACTCTCTTCGTCACAATCGCTAGCAAGCGATTATATGAAGAATAAACGGTGAGGTGGGATTGGTGCAATATAGTAGTCGCATGTTCTTTTCTAAATCCCACCATGTCTTGCAAGTTGCTGCCACACGATAGCAACTCCTCTGTCGTCTTCAAGGCTTCCAGGGTGTATATAGTCGAAGTCCATTCGGTCTAATGGTACCCTGTGAATATGGTCAGCTTGGGTGTATACTAACCTTAATTACATGAGCATTGAAATTTGTCTGGTAGATTTTGCGTAGATGTGAACTCGCACGGTTTACTCTCCATAACAATTTGGTTCATTCAGTGGCGTGCCTGCCTCGACCAAGACATTCAAAAGATGTAAACATGCATCTAGGATAGGACCATGATAGGTTCTTTGGTACCTTAATGACAACATTATAAGGTCACATGCATACTGTATAAGTCAGCATAAGAATATCTAAATGGAATTTCAACACACGAACATGCATAACTGTGGATCCATCATTCGTTATATCGGTCGGATGAGCTTTTCTTTCTTCGATGTCTGGAGCTCTGAAGCGTCGGACTTATCGAGAATCCACCTGCGCCTCCAATGAACCCCAGAGTCGTCTCAATCATACATCCAAGAATTCTACCACAATAAGCGTATCGAGCCCCAGTTGCCATGTATGAGTTTGTTCCAAAAAGTGGGCAGAATTTTCTATGGACTGTGGACCTCTGGCACCATATAGAAAATGAGAATCGCCTGGGTTTCCAGGAAAAGACATCGGAGGACACATGACAAGTGCATTTCCACACTGTACCATATGTATTATGACGTAGGCTGTGAGGTCTTTTGCTTTGTAAAACGGTTTGTTTTACATCTGGGAAAAGCCCAACATAGTTATCACAAGCTTCTTTGTACATTGCGGGTGGAGCAAGAGCCAAGGCGTGTGTACTTGGTTGAGAATTTGTTTGAAATTTCAGAACAATATCATAAGGTTCATCTAAACAGGTGATAACTATATCGGTATTAGTCGTCAACTTTTCACTGTTCGCCTGAGATGATCCAGTAACAGTCTGAAGCATCCGCGTCTGAAAATCGACCATAGAGGTGGACAACTGTTGCGTTGTGGAGTGATGGTCGAGTCCCATGTCTCTAATTGTCATTGTTAACTGGGAAATTAAATAAATTTGAAGTCGAAAAACTTACAGTTGAAGAGATTGTAGGGCTGTATTGAGGTTGAGCTGCAGTTTGTCCAGGGTGATTCCAAGGCCTTGCAGTGTACTCCGTTTGAACGGAAATAACAATCTCTTTTTTATCAATCCAACGCGATCGTCCTCAATACCGAGTGATGCATTTTGACCGCATTCGTGAACCATAGATTGAAGTTCCTCCAAAGAGGAATTGCATCAGGCTATAGCGAGTCTGGCCTGGATCGACAGTTGATGGTTGTTGTCTTCGATTCTCCTTAACGAGACATCCAAGACTTCTAGGGTAGCGTACAGTCCTTGGGTCCGCTGGATGATGGTAGCTATCTCCCGATCGAAATCTTTGAATTGGGAATAGTATTTGGCTAGCCCTTGTAGGACGGTGAGGCCTAGGGAAATGACCCCGACAGCACTTTCAGTAAATTGAGAATGGGTCTGACATCTTTCTGATGGAAAGGGTACGGATTTTGCGTTATATGTAGAATTCGTGTACAGAAGGATATTAGAGAACGTGAGAGAAACAAGGGGGAACAGGCCAATTTAAAGTATGTAAGCTGTAGATCAGCCTAATGGAATCCCCTCGATTCACAAGATAACACTTATTCCTGCTATTGGCGGGCTACGAAACAGCCTGCATACAGAAACCGGTCAGGCATGCAAGGCTGAGGAGTTAGTAGTGTTCAGAATCATTTCTTTCCGGACACGTATCATTTGAATCTAGACCACTTTTAAATTCAAAAAGAATAGAAAAAACATTAACAACGGCCGCGTCAGAACGCACATAAGAAAAGTGAATGTGGTGTGGCGTAGAAGAGGGGCCCTTATGGCGGTGCAGCTAACCGTCACATTGACGACACAAATCACATGGCCTCCTCGTCATCAAAGCGGAACATAAATAAAACGGCTGAAACAGTTCCGTCCTAATCTCAGTATCCCAACGTCCAATTGAATCAACCACATATCCAGAAACGCTCTATCACTCAACATGCTACCAAAAATCCGCTGCTACCTTCCCTCAAAACCTATTACCAGCCACCGTCCATTCACTACCTCACTCCGCATCTACAATGGTCAAATGATGGACGAAAATCCGAAAGCTAATCAACCCGACTCGAACGCGCGAAATGTCCGCTCTAATGCTCCTCATACAGATCCTCAGTCCAGCGCTTCGAAAGAGGAGCATAGGAGCGGAGATAGCCATCCTGCAAAGCAGCCGGATCCTCAAGCTCAGCCTACTCGCTTTACTGGGATTGGTGGTGGGGAGGAAGTGAAAGGAGGAGAAGAGGGATTGAAGCATAAACAAACTTGATGAATGGAGTTTCAAAGGAGACGAGACGAGAAGGACAACAAAAAGGAGAAAAGATCATAAAGTAAAAATGATTCAATAAAAGTGAAACATTGCATTTGCCTTGTACGTTTAATGATAACGATTTAAGTTTCATCCACTGTCACGTGATCTGTATCATGTGACTTTGGGAAATATCATTTCTTCATCAGCCTCCAACTCAGTATTAGCGAAGCTGAATTAGTTGCTCCATCTTTCATAAGAAATATAAGAAGTATCGATTAAAACCCCCTTTGAAGATGGTTGCCGTTATTACACACCTTTCCTTATTCTCAGCTAAGGACGCACTATACCTATTTAACGATTCAATGCATTTAAATTTACTACTCTAATAGGAATCTCCAGCGTTGACCCAATGGGGTCACAATAAAAACCGGTGAAGGAACCCAAGGAACACAGCCACAGCGGGGTTTACGATATTCCAAGGACAGCTGCCTTTTAAATTCAGTGTTTAATCCTCGAAGTGACGTGCCGAGAATTATATCATTTTGGAGGCCTAAAGGCTTTACATCTCAGGCAAATGCGAGAAATTAATTTATCATTGCCACAACTATATGCGGATCGATTCATGTTTGGCTGCCTGCTACTGAGGCTGAGCAAGGAAACACATCCAATGAAAGACGAAAGAGTTGCGCGAAGTGACATGGGGTCTTGTGCAAGGCAACCTCCGGGGTTGAATTGGTCAGGCTGTAGATTTTTTCCAAACAATTTTTCTTTCCCCTCAAAACTCCACCTTGGCAATTTTATTCGTGCAACCCTGTTTGCCTTTGATTCATCCTCGTGATAGATACCCCATCCTTGTTGAACTAC
>AJFL01000359.1:0-24180 GCA_000467735.1 Rhytidhysteron rufulum CBS 306.38
TTGATTTAGATTGATTGTTACCAAGACTGTGATTTGATTTGGACGGGGCACTACACGTTTGAACTGAACGCAGACAAGCTGAACACTTGGCCGGTTGACAAAGGAGGAGAGGATCACCTACCATACCAGCTGGTATTGATTCCCCCAAATATACCTCTTGCGCGCGATATACGGACTCGACATGGAGTGTTCGCTATTTCCCCGGAAACAGGATACCTCACGCTCCAGCGGCCCACCAATCACTCATACGAGATGGTGGTTGATGGAAGGGATGTTGCATTTGAGTATGGCTTGCATAAGCCTAGGGCTTCAATATGGTTCGGCTATCTGAATTGCATATTCTCATGTACTTCATACGCAAAGACCGAGGAATACTACAATCGAAGAAACGAAATCATGGGAAAGAACATATCAGTCCATGGTTGAACCTTTCCATTTGCACTCACATCCACCCCTACCGATGACATAGAGGTCGGGAGCTGGCATAGCACGATGATCCGGATGTCCTCGTTCAGACCCGAGTTAGCCGCTTCAAACAATCGCAACAAAGCAGTCGCAGTCAAGGAGATTGAAAGGACTAGGGAGAATGCTGATGATGTAAGACGAGAGGTCACGGCCTTGTCTCATCTCACTGCCGCGGCCACATACTACAGATGCGAATTTATCATTCGTTTCGGCGAGAGCATACGCCCTTCGCCTGGATCAATTGAACGAATCTACCTCGTCATGGAACCCGCTCAGGAAGGAACGTTTCAAGATCTGATTGATCATCCTGGTCGGATAGATCTGAAACTCCGTCTTATTCACGAAGCTCTACAAGGCATCGAATCCATTCACTCTGAATTATTCGTGCGTCGCAATATCAATCCGGACACTCTTGGTCTCACGGAAGATGCGGAGGGTGTAACGCACACCCTGGTACTCGATCTCGGCAGCGCGCTTTCGTACAATAACAAAGAAATCAAGTCGACCCGTCATGAATATGGCACCATGGGATACGTAGCTCCAGAAATGGTTACACTTGACTACACACCTACTGTTGATATATGAGTCCTCGGCATTGTCAGCTATGAGTTGCTCGAACACCTTCATCCATTCTTGTTCGACAAGAACCCGTGGTCTAGTGAGGGGATCGATTATATACAAGATTTCCAAGGCAAGTATGCGGAGATGTTGGACACTATCGCTTCTTGGGGTCCCGAGACATGTGCGTTTGGTGATTTACTGCGTCAGATGCTTTGTCATCCGTGGTTAAAGCGATTTGACGATATCACGATGAGGATTACAGCAAAAGAAGCTGTCGCTCATGAATACTGGGAAATCTTGAAGGAGAAGAAGAGGCAGGACCGGGATCCATAAAGTGCCACGTGGAGACTGTGAAGCAGGCAGGTGCGCAGAAAGTTGATGGGCGACTTGCTATTCAACTATGTAAAGAATGAACTATTTATATGTGTTGAATGGGGTGTACATTGACGGAAACCAACGGATAGTACAGGTTTCTATGTGCTGGCAGTTGGTGTGTTGATCAATCCTTCAGAATATTGATCTTACATGATGCCTAAATCCTTACAGAGACGGAATCTACCTATTCAATCCCCACAGGCATTGAACACCAACTAGCACGTCCGTCCCTACATGGTGGAGTGAAGTTGATGGTTGTGTTTGCGACTACAATGTTGGGAATTGGTGCAACGATGGGGGTTCCATGAGTTCAATAATTGGTCCAATTAACCTTGATTGTCAGAGTAGTGAAATAGTACATCATATGCTAGCTAAGTGTGTTATCAACGAAAGCGTGTTCGTTCAAACATGAATGAAAGACGAAATGCAAAAGATCGTGCCAATGTGATATGCGAAAATTCCAAAATTATTCCAAATTGTGTGAAATGCCATGGTGATAATAAACAAAGTGCTTATTTATGCATTGGTAAGACGTTTCCCATTGAATATACTCTCAGCCTCTTGGGGATGATAAGCGAATCAGTCCACACGCTTGATCGGATAACACTCGTACTTGGAGTTGGACTCTGAACCTGAGTTGGAGTTAGAGCCGAATTCAGAGCTGAGGTCAGACTTAGGCTTGCGGCCCTTTCATGACGATGAACTTTCAAGGCTGGGCTGAATTGTCTTCGGCTCATCGACGGAGGTATCATACGTGACTAGGACTGAAGCTTTGAATCCGCGAGATCGTACTCACGCCTTGGTATCAGTACCATACTACGCCAGCGACTCTTTGAACGTCATATTTCCATGTTCCACCCACTCCGTGAAATTTGGTCCGCTACCCCCGGAGTTGCTTAACGTAGGGACGCTGTACCAATAGTCCTCTAATTGACGATGCTAATCTCGCTTCGAAAGATCGTACCCTAATAGGCTCGGGGGTGTAACCTAGAAGAGAGTCATCGGCATCACTATTATAGTGCTGGCTTCGCTTATGAATCATGAGGCTTAATACATCAAGTTGTTTTGTTTATTAAGGGTTTTACTGAAGATTTCGGCCTGGAAGTTAAGTAGAGGTGGAACGGGTGTATCCGGAGGCGGACCTAAGTGCCTGCCTTGGGTGGCAATGACATCTTGAAGAGCCTTCAAGTGGAATTATGTTAGTATGCCATTATGGCAGGATAGAATTAGAGGGCGGGAATGGACGTTAGACATACTCTGAATTTCGCTTCGTATTGGATTACTAGGATATCGCGCCAGTGTATTACGTCAGTTGTTTATGGAGAGAGATGAAGAGCTGTGTCTCATTGTAGTCTGGTGTCAATCGCTGATGGGTTACAGTGACAAGAACAATAGTCGATTTGGTCGTGGTGGTTGGACATGTGAATAGATTCGGGCCAATTCAAGAGAATAACTTCACCACGACTTAGGTACAAGGAAAGGAGACAATGTTAATTATATCAATTTTGCAAATCGAACAAGGATATTTACCGATGATTGTCCCTTTACAAAGTACCTCGGCATGTGTTATGTGAAAACAAGCTGCTATTTTGTGAGTATGACTACTAAGTAGTTGTAAGTTAATAATACGTATAGCATACAAATATAAAACAGATCTTCTATTTCCTACGATTCCTGTTTCTCATCACTACGCTTTCCACGATGTCTAGTTCCGAGCGGAACAACCCGTATGAACCCAACCCGCTCTCCCACGGCCACTGGTCTGCTCACAAAAAGGCCGAGCAGTAAGAGAGCGAGAATGCTGCTCTTCGTAAATAAAACGAGACCCTAAATCAAAACTATTCGTAGACCAATGATGAGCGTAAAGCGCTTGCCGATAGCAATAATGTACTAAAATTAAGGGTCCTGCTATCACATGTCCCCGAAAACCTTAAGCCTCTGTACGAAACAATCAACGCTTTGAAGTTCATACGTTCATACGTTCAGAACGAGATCAAGGAACGTCTGGAGAAGGGCAAATACGAGAATGCTAAGGCAGCCTGGAAGGCTATTGCCAAGTCTATTCTGAAGATCATTCGTGCCACATATAAGGGCAAACTTCACATATTTGAAGGCAAACGTGAGATGGCTAAGTTAAGTTGCAAATGGTTTTGCTCATCTGTTGAGAATGAATTCAGTGGCACTCTGAGGGACAGTTCAGATTTCCCATCATATATTGGTTAGACTGTCTTCTGGATTACACTGAGCTATCTTGCACTAGCCGTGAATTCGCTGAGTAGTCTCATGTAAGCTCTATTCTGATAAAACTGGGTGTGACTACTAAAAAAGCTGGATAGTTAAACCATCTATTGGACATGTCATCCAACTTCTGACTACATCGAATCAATCAATTTCGTTAATTACTCTTCATATATTTCAATTATTCATCAGTGATAATTTACCGCTACATTTATACCTCCCAGCATCCTTCCAGCGATGTAATAAATGACGAATATTTTTCACAATGTAATGGCAGTTCCCACCCATGTCACGCGAAATGACAACACTGGCATATATTCACTGAAACTTAGGAACACATTACCACAGTTCCTCGTATGATCTCAGGTACGTAGGTTCCCATGCAATGACATGCATTGTGCGTGTTTCATCCCGAGAATCGGCTACATCTTGAGGTCATGGTGAGAGTAATCTTATCGCAATTGGTGCCTGACAGTCCGTTGGTGTATTACAGTTTCTCTTCCATGCAACACAATTTTCAAAGTAGTAGTTAATATCCACCAGTAGAGGTATATATTCTACCACTCCTTGTCAATTCGGACCATAAGCGGGCTTGATTTTCATTCCAATTATAAGATCCCCATTTGGATTTCAATCATATGAGGCTTTACACGACGGTACCAGGGGCCTGGAAGCCCAAAGATCGTTCGTTATTCTGATCAATCGTACCCCGGAGATGGAAAGTCCCTCACGCATCAGAAAATCGGCCTTTTTGCTAAGTAAACATCCTGCACTGCTTCGGATTGATCTATTGAATCATTCATGTAAATAATCTAGTGATTTCGTAACACGTCAAGTCATCTTAGTAAAAAGCTTAAATGATCTCCAAAACTCAATCACAAATATAAGGGTTGAGCTGAATTCGAGTCCGGGATTGAAGTGAGGGGCCTAGCTGAAAATTCAGGGTTCAGCTGAAGGAGGGGTAAGTTGCAGCTGGGGGTGGTAATACCGGCTGATGCACATTTTGATGGTAAGGAAACCGGAGGCTGCAGCCGCTACATGTTATTGGTGGGTATGGAATACCAATTGTTCCAACGAATCTATACCCTTCCACCTGAGGCCTAGACTTCGATACCCTCGATATGATCTCACTGAACTATACTGAAGTATTTGCCCCTGGAAGTTCTCACATGATACGCTCCTTTTAGCCTCAAAAGACACAAGTACCCCTTCATATTCTCTTTCCACTTCCATTTTTCGACTACATCACCATCTTCTCATTTCTCTCCTATATCATGACAACTTTATATAAGACCCTAAAGCGGGGAGAGAACATCGATGTTGTGATTAATGAAGCGGACAGCAATAATCGAACCGCGTTAGAATGGACAATCAATGATGTAGGATTCGCCACAAAATATGATGGAGTCTTCTAATGAGTGTAGATCAAGACCAAGGTTTTGGATCTAGTACAAACTGATATCAATCAGCCACCGGGACTTAAACTGCTTGCACGGGAGCTGGGCATGCTGATGGTGCAAATGAAGGCGTAAGCGCTCACTTCGACAAGATATCCTGATTTTAACAACTGGGATCAGAAAAGCTGCACCACAGAACTTTTGGGGCTTGATACCATCCGACAAAGGATCTACCATGTACTTGCCGTTCCCCGCTGCTACATCCTCCACTACCACCTCTGTTGATATCGGTAGGGGAGTCTTTGATCTACTAGGTTACATGCTATCATGCCTTGGCACAATGCCATTGAAAAGCACAAATAATGATGACCTCAAGTTCAAAAAGGAAGGATTTCTCTTGCCATTGTTGGTTCTCTACGGCAAATGGTGCTCAAATGTTGCCAAGGAATGCGGTTCACCAGACCAGAAGCCTGCTGTTGTGGAATTGGTGGTTCGATTGGTCGACACGGACAAGATGTATTATGCACTTGGCGCCAGCCTGGCGGGATTCGACGGCAACATACAAATGAAACGCAGTGCTCTTGCAGATCGAGAAGCCACCTTTGAGGAATTTCTAACACAACAGGAGATGGCTAAGCCTCCCCAGCGTATCCTTGCCTTGCTGGAGAGTAAGACGGCACGTGTGACTATCCCGAGTACCAATGTATCGGAGACCATATGGAAACCAAATCTGTTGGCAGCGCAGAGGAAGAAGGAGAATGAAAGAACATCGCTGGAGAAGGCCTTCTTGAGTCAACGCAATGTTTGGCTAGACGAAGTGAAGACTACACCAGATGCATCGCATGTTTTCGCCGATTCAGTTAAGATCCGTGAGTTTGCGGATGATTGGCTCAATGATAAGGCTACAACACAATGGAACTCGAATCGCGACTTTGTGAACTGCGCGGAGATATACCCACTGGCGATGATCAAGGCGCTTGATAAACTGTAAGATTTGCTCCATTCAATTCCAAGCTTGCTCATTTTATAGGTGGCTAACGTGAAGATTGATATATATAGGCAGAATAAGGAACTGGCCACGAGTCCTATTATCCCCATCTTTGGTGGCATAGCACTTGTCACAGATAAGATCGTGCAGGTTGATAAACTGAGGCCATTTCTATCCTCTCCAAAAGGTTTCATCGATCAGCAGTATCTTCAGCCCGACTCGTGGTTCAGTGCCTGCGCAAACTGCCGTGCTGTACTTGCATCAAAGAGCTTTCCGGCTAATACTAATCCGATGTTTATGGGTCCTCTTACGGATCCTTTCACTGTTAGAATCGAAGACATGCAGAGCCAGTGGGCGGCTTAAGGATGACTACTTGAGCGGTACGAAAGGTCGTCATTTCTTTGAGCAAGACTTTGTTTCAGTGATCTTCCATTCATGTTCAACATCATTTTAACCGGGATTCTTATTGCTTTGTAATGTAATCGAAATATACCCTATCCCAATCATTCGTGGCGAAGGGATGGTTGAAGTTCAGATGAGGGGTACTGGTACACAAAAGGGTCCAGCTGAAAGCGGGGACCCCAGCTACCGATAGTAGTACCCGTCGAACCACAGTTTCATGCTTAGAAGGACGGAGGCTGTAACCGGTAAATATGAGTGGTGGATACCTCTGCGGACGAGTAGACCATTTAACGCCCAAGTCTGGACTCCGATACCTCACCCCGATTTTTCTTATTTAGCATTTGCATACGAAGGCTTCCAGACACCAACCTTTGGTTTCTCTCAAAGATATTTCCCTTGGCTTCTACCCATTTTCTATTTGTCCTATCACACCATCAGACATTAGAAACGAAACCATCTCAACCAGTCCACCTACGCTTCCTATTTCTTGTCACTGTCATGGCCTCCTACCTACCCGACATCATCGCGAAGGGTGGAAACATGGAAAAAGTGATCAATGCAAAGGTCTCTGGAAAGCTTGCGCTAGAATGGAACGTCACTGAAGTAAGCCGTTCTACTTCGCCGAGGTAACCATTCTAACGAAAGCAGATCATCGAGAACTTCTTGCATCAAGTAAAAGGACCAAGTCATCTTACGGAGCTTGCAAAGGAATTAGGTTCACGGATGCAGGCGGGGGTGGATAATAACAAGTCAGTTCCATGAAACGTGATCCAGGAGAAATATCCTTACACCTGAGCCCAGGATAGGAAAATCACAAAATGCATTGCTTTTCAAACCAGAAAGCAACGGACCAGTTATGTCACTACCATTTCCTCCGGGTTCTGATAAGGCTTCAATGGTGACTATCGGAACGAGTCTCTTTGATCTCTTAGGCTACATTATTTCCTGCCTTGGCCCATCATCCGTAGAAAACATGGACGATATACAAGCCAACAAGGGGACATTTTTGATTCCTTTACTGGCCCTCTACGGTAAATGGTGCGTGACTATTGCCACAGAATGCAAATCGTCATACCAAAAGCCCACTGTTGTCGAGCTAGTGGCTCGAGTAGTAGGAGACAAGCTGTACTATGCACTTGGTGCCAGCATCGCTGGTTTCGACGATTACCTATCACTAAAGGCACAAGCCATTAAAGAAAGACTAAAGATCATATCGCCAATGGCCGTTCACGCATCACAAATTGATAAGCCCCCGCAGCGTATCCTCGCCTTACTCCAAAGCCGTTCAACTACTGTGAAAATTCCGAATGGACCAGAAGTTCCTATTTTGAAACAAGAGTATTTGGAAGCGATACCGGGGAAGAAGAATCTATCGTGGGCACAGAACCAATTCTTGGGCAGACGTCAAGGGTGGGAGAAGAAGGCAACGAAAGATTTCCGTTACCCACCCGACTTCGTGGAATTTGCCGACCTCAATCTCAACGACGTGGCCGTGAGGAAGAGTATCCCAGAATGTGCGTTTGGGAATTGTGCTGAAACGTTTCCCGTTGCGATGATAAAAGTAGCTGGACCGTACGAATCTCTCTTGCCTTATCTTATAGAGCGCTAACATGCCATGCGACATGCATAGAATTAAAACCGCACCTTGCAATGTGTCCAGCATATCAGTCTTCACAGACAAGATTCTCGGACTGAAGTCATTTTCGCCTGCGACAGACTCACTGCTGTTCACCCGATGTCCTAACTGCCACACTCTACTTGTCTCGAAGGAATTTAGGTCTCCTCCTACGCTCTTGTTCAAGGACGATAAACTTTACAGCGTTAGACTTGATGTATTGAAGAAGTTGTGGTCCAATTGAAGGTCAGAATCAGGGCTGTGTTACGTATCATGCTCCTTTGTGGTAACAGTTGTCGCCATTCCTTTCTATCACAATGTTATTCAATGGGCTCTGTGTTCTATTATCAGGTATCAATGAATTCAAGTTCTCATTACTTCATGATGCATATCCCCATCACCACTCAATCTCTAATTTATGCCCTTTGATCTCCGCATTGAACCATTCAATGATCTCAATCTTCTCCTGACAGGTCCTCGCCCCTTCCAGAACCCCACTATCCAACACCGCAACAACACTCTCATACAACTGTCTCTGTGCAAGATTCTTCCCGATACAAGCTCGCAACCCAGCCCCGAAAGGGAGCAGACTTCTATTCATATCAGGTCTTCGCAAACCGCCATCTGTTCCACCTTCCAACCATCTCTCAGGGAGAAACTCGAATGGTCGTGGGAATACTGACTCGTCGTGATGTAGTGTGTATGGAGCACACCCGACTACCGTCCCTGAAGGGATGTACATTGAACCTACTTTGAAGTCTCGACCTGGAGGTACAACACGAGTCAAACGTGTTGGGTTTGCCATTCCCAACCTCAATCCCTCCTTCACGACTGCCCTCAGATATGGCATACTTTCCGGATCCTCACCTTTCCTATCCCTAAGCTCCCTCATCGCGAGACCCCTCACCTCAGGCTTCTGAACCAGATGAAAGAGAATCGTGGTGAGCATCACAGCAACCGAATCCGCCCCCGCGAAGATAATGGCTTTGGATTGGGTAGTGGTTTCTGGGATTGGAAGCCCGGCAGCAAGAAGCCTTCCTTGGTACGAATCCTCTTTCGGATCATCACCAATAACGGTTTTATTGACGACCTCTTCGGCGAATTGGTCGACCTGGGCAGCAGCCTCGAAGACCTCTTTCCCCATGCTGAAGCGGGCGGAGAGGGCGTATGCGAGGCCGAATAATCGGTTTGGAAGATGCGAGAATCGGGATAGGGCTACGATGGCGAAAATGAAGGGATTCGCGCTTAACTTGCTGCTGGCTTGCTCGCTAATTTCGAGATGCGATGTTTCGTGGAGACCGCCATATTGGGTGTTGAGGAGGTAGCCGGATACGACGTCGATGGAGAGGCGGGCACAGAGGTCAAGGAGGTCTACTTTGATTGCGGCTCCTTTGGCAGCCATCTTGAAGGCTTGGAGTTGGCGGACGAATTCCGCTACACATTGGTTCAGGACGCCGTTTGGCTGACTGGCAGCGCGAAGACGAGCAGGTGAGAATAAAGGTGCGACGACTTTGGCGCGCGCATCTCTGTACTCCGTATCGAGGGCCGAGAAGATGGAGACGACAGGTCCAAGATTGAAATTCTGGTAACGCGCATCTTTGTGGAATCCACCAGCGGAAACGTAAATGGGGTGAATGGCGGAGCTATCGGAGATGGAGAGGGAGTTTGGGGATACTCGAACAACCTTGGTGTTGTATTTTTTGTGGAGGTCACGGATGACTTGGCCTTCAATGCCGAGGTAGCAAATTGTGTAGAGGAACAAGGGGCTGACTTTCGCGAACCATGGGCCTGGGATGTGGCGGAGGGGATGAAAGAGAAGACGATAGATGGCTGGCACGACTAGCGCGAATACAGCCAATGCAAAGGCTGGGAATACGTATTGGCCATCACCAAGCAATGCCATGCCGAAAACCTTGGAACGGCAGAAGGAAGAGAAAGAATATTTGATTTTCAAGAAGACCTGGGAATTTGAAAATTCTCCGTAATTTTCTCATTGTTTATGCTCTCCCCGCCGTGATGTTGCTGCGTAACCGAGTCTGACAGCCCGCTTACCCGGGGTCGACGGTCACCTGATCCCGGCTTATCATTTACTCGGGGCTACCTTGAGTAGCTAAGTAAGCTTTTCTTTTCGGACTTTGATTGGCGGTGTGCGGGATATGGTACCTGAGTATCGTTGGCGAAATAATAAAATGTTCTTTGGATGCCACACAATTATCAGTAAGATATCCAAAACAATTCTGCACAATGGTAGCTCACAGCGACAGTGTCAACGGTGTGAACGGCGTCAATGCCTTGAAGGCTGCCACTGGTGCCAATGGCATCAACGGGAAGCAGAGCCAGCCTTCTACTGCTTTGCAGAACATCGAAGCCATTGATGCTTCTTCCTTCCCAAATGATGGCGAGCGGGCGAAGGCTCTCTTAGCCGCATATGCCCTCGTTTCACGACTTGAAAGTCCTTGGGAAACCATTCTCCGACTCTGCATGGGACAGGTAAGAATTCCTCATCATTGGAAAAGTTTCACGCTAATCGCGTGACACAGCCTGCTTTGGGAGCAGCACTCAAAGTAGCAAAGGACCTTGAACTATTCGAGAAGTGGCATCAGCTGGGTGATGAAGCCATGACCAGCGAGCAGCTTGCAGAGTTGGTATCCTGTGATCCTCCTCTTCTCGGTAAGTCCTTGAAACCACTCCTCCACGCGGAAAATCAAACTCACCATTCCAGCCCGTATGCTCCGCCACCTCGCCTCCAACCACATGCTCCTCGAGCCCTCAATCGGCATCTTCAAACCAACCGAATTCACCCTCTCCCTCCTCCAACCCGTCTTCGGCGAATGGATCAACTACCTCTACGACGCCATGATCCCTTGCTTCTACAAGACCCCCGAATACCTCGCCAAAACCGGGTACAAGAACGTCATCGACCCAGAGGATGGCGTCTTCCAATACACCAAGGGGTTCAAGGGCGACTTGTTCAAGTACTACGATCAAAATCCTAGGGAGGGTAACTCGTTCAATAATGTTATGGGTGGCGTAATGGCACATCAAGCTGGATGGTTAGACATCTTCCCGCACAACACGCTTTTGGAGGGAGAGATTGAGGGGGCTCTACTCGTGGATATTGGTGGTAATGTTGGTCATGATATGGAGCGTTTCCGTCAGGCTCATCCGGAGACGGCTGAGAGGTTGTACCTCCAGGATCGAGCGGATGTTGTCAAAATCTCTAAATGTCCTGACCCGGTTAACAAAATGGCTTATGATTTCTTCACACCGCAGCCTATCAGGGGTGAGTCTCTCTCCATTACCCTCACCTTACACGGCCATCGTTAACTCACTATGATCAGGTGCACGCGCTTACTACATGCACGGTGTTCTCCACGACTGGTCTGACGAACCCGCTCGCAAGATCTTGGAAATGCAACGGGATGCCTTGAAGCCAGGTTATAGTACCCTGCTTATCCACGATCACGTTGTCACTGATGGCCTGGCGCATCCTCATGCGACGGCCTATGATCTGACCATGATGGTGAAAGTTGCAGGCGAGGAGAGGAACGAGACGCATTGGAGGGCCTTGTTGGAGAGTGCAGGGTATGTGGTGAAGAATGTTTGGAGGAGCCCGTTGGCTGCGCAGAGTATCATCGAGGCGGAGGTCGCTGCTTGAGTCAATTTCTGAATTTCAATGGCGCAGGAAGGTCTTACGTACATATACTCTAGGATATGAAAAAATATTTATCATGGGTGCTTGTGGCTTTCGCTTGGGTCGTGCAGTGTAAAGAATGAACCAATTCCGTGCTCATGAATGCTGAACTCGACAGCAGCCGTGATCAATTGTGTCTAAAGAGTTCCTAGCTGATCCCCAACGTTATGCATAGTTATTCGAAGGTACATGTGCATGTGCATGGAGGATAGATCGAGTCGTATGTGGAGCGCCAATGGGGACGATCAAGCGGCTCTAGAAGATCCGTTCACATGAATGCATCCTTATCACCACAACCACCACAGTCCTGATGCAGCGGAAAAGCGGTATCCCCGCATCCCCAGAATTCTTCATCCCCCACGATATCCAACTTCCAACATTAAAAATGCGGTGAGCCTCCACGCCTCCATCCCAAGTCCACATATGACAAAATTTCACATGACGAAGAGCCATCTCTTCCGAGGAGATCATTATCCAACCGCCAAATTCAGTAGTACAACTCAACACCACCTCCACGATCGTATTGCATTTATGTCTGCGACCCATTTTGATGACGTAGAAATGGTCCGTGCATCACCTTCAACGAAGCGGATGGAAGCTAGGATGAAACAGGTTACCTACCCGGCTCCCCATCCGACACAAGGCTGCGCAGATTTAAGAGAGGTCAATCTGTCCTTCTACACAACGAAAACATCCTTCTCATCTCAAGACTTCATTTCTCAATTCCCGTACTCGCAATCCGAATCGCACAAATTGAAGAACTCTTAAATCTCCTTCACCATGTCGATGACCATTGAAGAAGCCGGAAAGGCCCGCCCAGGCTTCCCTCGCCCTTTCCCTAACACCTCAAACAACGTGATCGAGCAATTCCGCATGGATGGAAAGGTCGTTGTTGTGAATGGGGCGGCCGAGGGTATTGGACTTGCTGTTGCGGAGGCCATGGCCGAGGCGAAGGCGAATGTCGCGTTATGGTATAACTCGTATGTGGCGAGCTTGCATGCAAAGCCAAATGATTAGTATAAAAGTCAATCTGCTGATATTCCATGGCAATTTCCAGAAACAATGCCGCAGTTGCAAGAGCCGAGGAGTTGGCGAATACACATGGAGTAAAGACGAAGGCTTATCAGGTGAACGGTATGTGATTGGACGGACGGGTTGATTTTTACCATTCCATACTTATCTAACATTGATTATAGTCACAAGCGCTGAGGGTGTCCAAAAAGCCATCGATCAAGTCCTGCAAGACTTCGGAAAAATCGACGTTTTCGTCGCAAATGCTGGTGGGTTCTATTTTCCACCAATCATCGTTCTCCACTGACTCCATCCCAGGAATGGTCATTTCAAAAGGTCTACTAGAGACCTCTCTCGAAGAATACAAGAAACAAATGGCCGTCAATGGTGTGCAACCCCTTCCTCAAAACCTTTCATCATTCCTATACTCACACACCCCACAGTCGACGGCGTTGTCTACTGCTCCAAATCCATCGGCCCAGTATTCAAACGCCAAGGCCACGGCACCCTAATCCTAACCTCCAGCATGAGCGGACGCGTGGTAAATGTGCCGGAAGACCAACCCGTCTACAATGGGACCAAAGCCTTCGTGTCGCAATTCGGGCGATCCCTTGCCAGGGAATGGAGAGAGTTTGCCAAGGTCAATGTTGTGTCTCCTGGGTTCTTTGATACGAAGATGGGAGCTAGTGCTCAGGCGGTTAATGAGGCTTTGAGGATGAGTCCTTTGGGACGGCAGGGACATACGAAGGAGATTAAGGGGCTGTTTCTTTATTTGGCTAGTGATGCTAGTAGTTATATGTTGGGGAGTGATGTTATTATTGATGGGGGGTATACGCTTCCTTAGGGGGTTTGGGGTTTTCATTCGTTGGGAGGATGAGGAAATGGGATGATAGAAATGTTAATGTCACATGCTCATAGAACGGAAAGGTGGAAATTGCATGGTCATTACATCCAAGATGTTATATGGAGGACATCACGAAGAATATGAATCAAAGCGGTCAATCAAGATTTCGGGGAAGTATGATAGAATATATGACATGTTTTCGTTTTATTCAATCCATCATTTAAACTACTTCTTTAACGCAGGGTATGTATCTTCCTCTCATCTTTCTCATTTCTCCCTCACAAGGAACATAGTTACAGTCATCCAATCTAAATCTTGTTCTTTCTCTTCCTCACCATAATCTAAATAGCTTCCGCCCGTTTTTCAATCCAAGCATCCAAGCCCTTCTGATGGAAGAACCAGTTATTCTCCACCTGGAATGCCTTGGGATCTACAATATGCACCTAAGCCAACCATTAGCATTGTGGATGTACAAACCCCCGGGATACATTAACTTACATTGTAATTGAGAACAAGGAACGAGATGAGTTTCTTGACTTCCATGATACCGATGTGCTTGCCTAAACAAATACGTCTTCCAGCACCGAACTGCATAAGGAACGTCAGTAACGGAACTGCGGGAAGCATGAACGAATAGCTTACAGTCAAAACACTCCTCTCCAACTTCATCTTATGCTTCTCATCTTGTTCAAGCCACCTCTCTGGCCGCCAGAACTCGGCATCGTCACCGAATGTCCCCTTGTGACGATTCACCACATACGGGCTACCCCCGACATTAGTACCAGCAGGAAGATAAATTCCATCAATAGTGATACCACCTTCTGGAACTATACGTTCAAAGGGAAGTGCGAAAGGCGGGTGCATACGAATACCCTCCCACATGCAAGCATCGAGGTATGGTAAGGAGTTTACTTCGCTGTATCGCGGGTATGGACGCGAGAGATTCGCAGATTGGAGCTCGAGGTAGAGTTTTTGCAGCGTGTGCGGGTTGGAGAGGAGGTGGTACATTGTTGTTCGCATGGTTGTGCCTACGGAGTCGGAACCTGCGGTTATGTTTGAGAAGGTCCAGCCGTTTACCGCCCTATCATTTTCAATTAGTCAGTCATCCCCTTCCACTGATAGTCAATGGGTTATCTTACCATGGAGGTAAATGCGCGCTCTTCTCTTGGATATCCAGATACGAATTCAAGAAGTCTTTCTTGCCTTCTACCTTTTCGATTTGAGTGCCCTTGGCTCTTTGCTCTCTTCTCTCACTGATTACGGAGGCGACGATCTTGAGGATGGCGAGGCCGGGGGCGCGGCGGATGGAGTCGGCGATGGTGTTTTTGTAGATTACTTTGTCGAGCCAGGGGATTTGGGTCATCTGGGTAGGTATCAGTCATCGATCAACTACTCAAAGAAGAAACAAGCCAACCACTCACAGGAGCCACAACCTTCATAAAGGAAGAAATCGCCCCAAGCATTCCTCCAACATCTTCTCCTTGGTCTAAGAACCCATATCGTTTCGAGAACGTCATCGTACCCATGACATCAAACGCGAAGTATTGAAGCCAGTTGCCAAGGTCAAAGACGTTACTGTGTTTTACGAATCGACGATCAATGTTCTCTGCGAAGCATTGGAGGACTTCATCGACGTGGGGTTCTAAAGTTGCTGCGTTTGTGACGGAGAAGAGGGGTGCGACTGGGCTTTTGATCATTTTGTGGATACCCTCATCGCGAGAGTTGAAGATGGCTGTGACGGAACCGGTGCCTCTTGAGAAGGGTGTTAGGGCAGCGTAGAATTCGCCCTACATGGAAGGCAGGTTGTTGGATCAGCAGGGGTGCATAATACCAGACATGTGGAATGGAGAAATACCTTCACGAAGCCAGGTTTGGTAACGTATACCGTTGGAATTGCCTCAGGATTGCTGAACATGACCGAATTCGGCCCAGTACGTATGACCTCGCCATACTTCTCGTGCATCTCCTGGTGAATAAGATGGGCTCGCTTCGTCTTCACCCACCATACTCGTTGGAAGTTCGTGACGTTCGCTAAGAAAGGTCCAGGGATATGTTTGAGACGCCACCAAGTTCGCAGGAGTTGCAGAGAGACGAGAACCAATGAGATTGCTCCCAGTAACAGGGGGAGATTTGATTTGGAGGAGACGTCCATGGTGATGGCGCAGCGCTTGCTTGGCACCAAAAATGTTGAATAAAGAAATAATTCACAATGCGTGCATTCAATAGGATATTATCGACCTACCATATCAAGCTTTAAAAATGCTCGTGGAGTAATTCGGCAAGTCTGGAAGGGAACGGGGTGCAGGGTGAGCAGTGGGGTGACTGCTTACTGTGAACTTTACTCGTCTTCGCGTCAGCGACCAAATTACTCGGGTCTGAACACCACGTCTAACCACATCCGCACAACTACACCAGCTGATGCGGAAATTAAATAGCGGTGAAGAGACTCCTCACTATCCCTCGAACACCCAGATAAGCATTCATTACAGAGTATAGTGGAGAACCATCGCGGCTTAAAACATGTAGTAGGAAAGAATGCCGTGGGTTAGGAATATCGACACCGAGTAAGCAGTCTGAAATGTAGACCTTGTGAACAATTTTCCCAAGGGCAGTTTCCCGAGTTGAGGGTTATAGATGCAGGGTAGGCGGGTTGTAGGTTGCTATAAGGTTTTTAATAAGCAAGCAGAAGATGGGTTAAATGTACGACTGTGCTCACCTGCCAATTCGTTTGATTTGTTACGGCCCCCCATTGCATTGTAATCAACTTACACCCATCTTGCCCTTAACCTCTGGAAATCATGCGTTCTCAACATCCTGACACTATCGCGCTGTTTGGGCCGCAAATCACGAGCTGGTCTCCTGAGAGCTTGTCATCGCTGCAGTCGGCACTGTCGCAAGACTCGCATCTTGAGTTCATCAAGAACGCTCTAACTGAGCTCCCGTCATTATGGTCAACTCTTCAACAGCAATTCGCCCTCGACAAGTCCAGCCATGAGGACCTCCTTCGATTGGCTGATTTCGCAGCGGGCAAGACCATCCCGGACGAGAAGAGCCTCACGAACATCCAATTGGCTCCTTTGACCGTTGTTGACCACATGGTTGAGTTGATCCAGAAGGCCAAGAAGCTCGACAGTGTAGACAAGGCTCTTGAACTTCCAACATTCCGCGCGGCGCAGGGCTTTTGCATTGGATTCTTATCGGCCGCTGCTCTTTCTTCGTCGAATACCTTCGCCGAACTTGAGCGCAATGCTACCAATGCTATCCGAATCGCTGCATGCATTGGTGGGGTTATCGCCAAGGAGAATGAATTGAACAATCGTTCCACAGCGGTTTCCGTCCGGTGGAAAACTGACTCTGATCGAACGTACTTTGATTCTTCCATGGACGTCTTTGCTGATGTGAGTCGTAAAGCTAATTTCTTTCAGAAGGATTGTATTCTCACATCTAATGAATAGGCCTATGTCTCCTGCATCTGTGATGAGAAAACAGTGACCATCACCGTGCCCACGAGCAACGAGGCTGCACTCTGCTCTCGGTTGAACCAGGCCGGAATCGCAACCAGCGCCGTTGGGCTCAGCGGACGATTCCATCACTCGTGCCATACCGAAAGTGCTGCCCTGCTCAAGAAGGTCTGCGCAGAGGACCAACGCCTCCAGCTTCCCAACGCCGACAGCCTTCGCTTGCCCGTGAGAGCGACTGACAGCGGCGAGGTCATCCGGACAGGCTCGCTTCACAACATGGCCATCGACCTGATCCTCTGCAAGCGCGCCCATTGGTACCAGACCGTCAAAGCTACCATGACCGCGGAGACTTCGGATGGAAGGAAAATTGAGTTCTTGACGTTAGGAAAGGACTCGTTCGTCCCTCGCTCCCTACTCTCCACCAAGTCCTCAACCAACGCCAAAGCCGGCGTGGAAGAAATCGCCGTGGTTGGTATGGCATGTCGTTTTCCCCAAGCCGATTCCCTCCGCGAATTCTGGGAGCTCATCAGCACCGGAGCGACGGCGCTTGGAAAGGTTCCCGTCGAGCGATTCAACCCTGCTGAGCTTGGTCGTGAACCCGGGCTGGCGAATTGGTGGGGTAACTTCCTGAGGAATCCAGCGGCTTTCGACCACCGCTTCTTCGGTATCTCTGGGCGTGAGGCGAAGTCTATGGACCCACAGCAGCGACTCGCTCTTCAGGTTGCGTATGAAGCGCTCGAGTCGGCGGGGTACTGCGGTCTGCCGTCGGAGGCGCAGGCAACGGATATCGGCTGCTACCTCGGAGTTGGTGCTGTCGACTATGAGGACAATGTCGCATCGGAGGACGCCAATGCCTTTTCGGCGACGGGCACGCTGCGTGCCTTCATCAGCGGGCGTATCAGCCACCACTTTGGCTGGAGTGGTCCTTCCATCACCTTCGACACGGCCTGCTCGTCCTCGGCCGTTGCAATCCATTCTGCCTGCAAGGTGGGTTACCCGATAATTAGCTGCCATCCACGCTAACTTAGAATAGGCTCTTCTTGCCGGTGAATGTTCCATGGCCTTGGCCGGTGGCGTCAACGTCATCACCAGCCCAAGCCTCTACCAGAACCTCATGGCGGGCAACTTCTTGAACACCACCGGTTCTTCCAAGGCGCTTGATGCATCTGCCAATGGATACTGCCGAGGAGAGGGTGCGGGTCTGCTCGTGCTCAAGCCTCTTTCCAAGGCGGTCGCCGATGGTGATTTCGTCGTGGGGGTCATTTCTGGCTCAGCGGTCAACCAGAACGCGAACTGCAGTCCTATCACGGTCCCCGACTCCAACTCGCAGGGCAGCCTGTATAGGAAGGCGTTGTCGCTTGGTGGTCTTCAGCCAAAGGATGTCACGTTCGTTGAGGCGCACGGAACCGGTAAGCAGCATCAGATTCCCTTCCAGAGTCCCAGACCTAACGCAGACGTTCACAGGAACCCCAGTCGGCGACCCAATCGAGTATGAGAGTGTTCGTTCAACCTTCAGCAGCACCGAGCGCAACGAAGAGCTCTTCATCGGCTCCGTCAAAGACAACATCGGTCACGCTGAAGCCGCTTCTGGAGCAGCTGGTGTCATCAAAACTCTGCTCATGATGCGCCACGGTGCCATTCCAAAGCAAGCTAACTTCAAGACGCTGAACCCGCGCATTCGAACTTCCGCCTCGAATAGGATCACAGTACCAATGGAAACCAGACCATGGAATGCCACCAGACGTGTCGCCTTGGTCAACAACTACGGAGCAGCCGGTAGCAACGCCGCCATTGTGCTGCGTCAACATGATGCCACTGCTCAGCCAATGAAGGCGGCTCTCTCCAGCGGTATTTCAAAGACTTATCCTATCTTTCTCTCCGCCAAGTCGGTCACCAGTCTCAGAGGATACGTCTCCGCCCTGAAGTCATTCGTCACGAAGGACGAGGAGTCGCTGGGCAGCCTCGCATACAGCATCAGTCAGCGACAGAACCCCTCATTCGAATACCGCGCCGCCTTCACTGTATCCGACCGAGGAGACCTCCTCTCCAAGCTCGATCAGTACGCCGCGGAATCCTCCCCCTTGGCAAAATGCACCCAAGAGCACCCCGTCGTCCTATGCATCGGCGGCCAGACTGGTCGTTGCATCAATTTGTCCAGGGAGGTCTACGATGATTGCGTTCTCCTTCGCAAATACCTAGACGACTGCGACGCCGCATGCAAGGAGCTCGGTCACCCCAGCATTTTCCCTGGTATCTTCCAAGAAGGCCCCATCGATGACCTTGTCAATCTCCACTGCATGCTCTTCAGTTTACAATATTCATCGGCGAAATGCTGGATCGATAGTGGGTTGAAGGTGGACACCTTGATTGGTCATTCCTTCGGTCAACTCACTGCTCTTTGCGTTGCAGGCTCTATCTCGTACAAGGATGCGCTGCGCCTGATCTCTGGTCGTGCGAGATTGGTGCAGGAGAAATGGGGAAGCGATACTGGGGCTATGCTTTCGGTTGAATGTGATCGGAAGGATATTGAGACCGTTGTTGGGCTTGTTAACTCCCAGAATGGTCTCCAGGTGGATTTCGCCGTAAGAACATTCCCCTGATATTAATGAAACAAAGGCTAACCATACTCCTACAGTGCTACAACGGACCCCGCAGCTTCGTCCTCGCCGGCAACACCTCCTCGATCGAAAAAGTCGAAGAAGCATGCCGATCCCTCGACACCTCCCGCCGCATCAAAGCCATCCCCCTCCGAAACAGCCACGCCTACCACTCCTACCTAACCGAAAGCATCCTCCCTGATTTCGAAAAACTCGCCAAATCCATCGAAATCCGCAACCCCACCATCCCCGTCGAAACCTGCTCCAAAGACGGAAACTGGATGCAATTCACCGCCAGAGACATCATCGAACATACCCGCCAACCCGTCTACTTCTTCGATGCCGTCGAGAGAATTGCTGCAAGACTTCCTTCAGCTGTTTGGCTTGAGGCTGGGTCCGCGACTCCGATTGTGAATATGACGAGGCGGATTTTGAATGCCAGGTCGGAGAATCATGTCCTTGTGCCGCTGGACTTGGGACCCAAGGATGCAATGAAGAGTCTTGCGAATGCTACGACTCAGCTTTGGATTGCGGGGGTTAAGGTTCAGTATTGGTCTTTCCATCGGTCTCAGAGGAGCAAGTACGCCATGTGTGATTTGCCTCCTTATCAATTCGAGAAAACGCAGCATTGGATCCAGTATAAGCCAAACACGGGAGTGAAGGCAGTTGAACCAGTCAAGATCTCGACCGTTACGGAGCCTGGCCTCGTCAGCCTTGTGAAGCGCGATGGGTCATCAGCTCTCTTCTCCGTCAATACTTCTAATCCAACCTTCCAACTCGCCACTCGAGGCCACGCAGTTGCAGGTCAAAGCCTTTGCCCAGCATCCATGTACATCGAACTTGCTGCGAGATGCGCACGGGAGGTCCTGGGCGATTTATCAGGGCGCTTGCCAGAAGTTGAGGAGCTCGTCATGTCTGCGCCTCTCGGCCTAAGCACCGACGTGAACGTTTTCCTCCGTCTCTCCAAGACCGCCGAAGGAGGTTGGAACTTCACTCTCCTGAGTAAATCTAGCGAAGGTTATGGCGACACTGAGCATGCCAAGGGCCATATCAGTCTCCCCTCTGCGAACGATTCTGGCTTGATCTCACAGATGAAGATCCTTAAGCAATTAGCCAGGAACGACCGTTCGACCGAGATCCTTGCCTCTCCATTGGCCACAGGAATCAGCGGATCAATGGTATATAAGGTATTCAACAGCGTCGTCGACTATGCACCTTACTACCGAGGCGTCAGCAGCTTGTCTGGCTTAGACAACGAAGCAATCGGCCTAGTCACTCTCCCAAGCGACCTAAACTCCGTCCTCGACCCCGGTGTCTGCGATCCTATTGCCCTCGACAATTTTCTTCAGGTTGCAGGCATCCATGTCAACTGCCTGACGGACCGTAAGATCGACGAAGTCTTCATGTGCACCACGGTTGAAAAGGTAGTTTTCTCGCAACCTTTCATGGAAAATCGCTCCGATGCTCGACCTTGGACTGTTTACTCCCGCTTCGAGCGGTCAGGCAAGAATGTCATTAATAACATTTTTGTCTTTGACGCTGTTTCTAAGAACCTCGTTCTGAGCATCTTGGGCGCTATTTTCAGGAGCGTACCCTTCAAGTCCGTCGTTAGGAGTTTGTCTAAATTAAACGGTACGGAGGTAACGAAGGTGGAGAAGGAGATCCCTAAGCCAATCGTTGACTCGACCTACGTTTCTGGAGCCTCGTCGCCGCCGGATGGAGAGGAACCACAGCAATATGATCTCAAAGAGACGCTGCCAAAACTTCTACGCCCGCTTACTGATGGGACGCAAACACCTCCAGAGATCCCACGCAAGTCGAACGATGACTTGATCCAGAAGGTTCGCGAGATGTTCGCTGAGATTATTGAGATCCCTATCGATGAGGTGGAACCTACTTCCACGTTGGATGATCTCGGTGTCGACTCCTTACTGGTAACGGAAGTCCAAGGAGAAGTCCGAAAGCGATTCAACGTTAATATTGATCCAGCCGATTTCGCCCAGTTGGATAATGTGCTTTCGGTATGTCAGCGCATTCAACCGGATAGCGTCGAAGAGCCTCGGAAGCCAATCCAAGTTGAGGTGGTTGAGGGCCCACGAAGCGTGATTTCCGACGCATCTGCTCCTACGCTTGTCGATGCGCCGTCCCAGACAAACGAGGTCGAGACCAATATGGCTATTCTAAGTCATGAATCCTTCGTCAAGGTCAAAGGCTCGTATGACAAACACGCCGAGACGACTGGCTTCTCGAACTTCTGCACCGAGGCACACCCGCTTCAATCCAGGCTCGTCGTGGCCTACGTGGTAGAAGCCTTCGAACAACTCGGTTGTAACCTCTTCACAATGAAGGCCGGTGACAATGTTCCTATCATTCCGCACGTTGCAGCTCACAAGAAGGTCGTCCCACAACTTTACCGAATCTTAGAAGCGGCTAAGCTCATCGAAGGGGAAGAGGGAGTTTACCGTCGCAGCACATTGGAAGTACCAACAACCCCATCCTCCGTTCTCCATGAAGCCATGTTAAAGGAATACCCCCAACACACCTCTGAGACGAAGCTCCTCAACGCAACTGGTCCCAAACTCGCCGACTGTCTCTCTGGCAAGGCCGACGCCGTAGGTTTAATCTTCCGAGACTCCGTCGCACGCGCCCTACTCAGCGACGTCTACCTCAACGCGCCCATGTTCAAAGCCGGTACCATGATTCTAGCGGACTACCTAGCCGAAGTCCTCGAGAACGTAGGTAATCAGCGGGAAATCAAGATCTTGGAACTCGGTGCTGGTACAGGAGGAACTACGAGTTACCTGCTGGAGAAGATTGCTGGAAGTAAGGCCAAGTTCCAATACACCTTCACCGATCTCTCGTCTTCGCTTGTCATGGCTGCGAAGAGGAAGTTTGCAAAGTATCCGTTTATGCAATACACGACCATGGATATCGAGAAAGATCCGAAGCCGCAGTTCCTGGGTGAATACGATATCGTTATCTCAACGAATTGTATTCACGCCACGAAGGATCTTGTACTCTCAACCACCAATATCCGGAAGATGTTGAGGCAGGATGGGATTTTGTGTCTTGTTGAACTAACACGTAACCTCTTCTGGTTCGATCTTGTCTTCGGTCTTCTGGAAGGTTGGTGGTTGTTCAATGATGGCCGGAAACACGTACTTGCTGATGAGGGACGATGGAAACGAAATCTCACCACCGCGGGATACAACTGGATAGACTGGAGTAACAGCGCCTCAAAGGAATCCGATGTCTTACGCGTCATCACCGCTTCACCTACCAAGGTCGAAACAAATGATGAGCTCGCAGTGCAAGAAACGGTTGTTTTCAAAGAGGTAGATGGATTGAAGTTGAACGCCGACATCTACTACCCATCCTCGCCAGTTAGCGCTGGTCAAAAACTTCCTGTAGGTGAGATAGCTCCTTGAAATCGAGATTCCCGATAGCGTGGCTAAGTTCAATAGCTCTAATGATCCACGGCGGCGGCCACATCATGCTCTCCCGCCACGACATCCGCCCCCAACAAACCACCATGCTCCTAAACCACGGTTTCCTCCCCATATCCATCGACTACCGCCTCTGTCCCGAAACGACCCTAATCGAAGGCCCCATGACCGATGTCCTAGACGCACTAACCTGGGTCCGAACAACACTTCCAACCCTGGCACTAGACCGCCCGGATATCCTCATCAACGCAGAGAAGGTCGTTACAGTCGGATGGTCCACTGGAGGTACCCTAGCAATGTCCCTAGCTTGGACAGGTATCCCCCGGGGCATCAAACCTCCTTCTGCGATCCTAGCTTTCTATTGTCCAACAGATTACGAGGATCCGTTCTGGAGACAGACAAATATTCCCGGAGGATCGGAGAACCAATCCACGTCCTACAAACTCGATGAGGGGATCTGGACTGGTATCAATGATAAGCCAATCACAGCTTACAAGGTCCCTTCCACGAAACGCGCAGTAGGAGGTTGGCTCGCACCCAGCGACCCCCGAAGCAGGTTAGCGCTCTACATGAACTGGCAAGGACGTACTCTGCACGTTCTTCTCAACGGACTCAACCCATCACTTCCCCGCGCTCCACAGGAAACCAGCGAGATCAACGAAGAGGATGTCAAGACTATTAGCCCGTTAGCGCATATCAGAGATGGAAGTTACACAACACCGACGTTTATCATTCATCCTAGGAAAGACGATTTGATTCCTTGGGAGCAGGCGGAGAGGACTTGGAATGCGTTGAGGGAGAGGGGTGTAGAGGCGGAGTTTAGGGTTGTTGAGGATGTGCCGCATTTGTTTGATGTTTATAGAGATTGTAGTGGGAGTGAGTCTGCGAAGGAGGTTGTGGGCGAGGGGTATGAGTTTTTGAGGAGAGTTGGTGGGACGTGAGTTGATAGTCTTGATCTTTCCCTTTGTTTTTGTCAGTGTAGGATCTACTTTTGTATGTTTTGGCTTTTGCGTTGGGATGGTTAGATGGCGTTTTAGATTTGGAATACCTATTTTTCGTTTTCAGTTTTTTTTCTTTTTTTTTTTT
>AJFL01000360.1:0-29026 GCA_000467735.1 Rhytidhysteron rufulum CBS 306.38
ACTGACTGGGCGGGGGGACGGGGGTGGGGGGCGTGCCTGGACTGACTGCCTGGGTCGTCTAATGCTGGAGCGCCTGTCTCTGATCTACTACGTACCTGCAGAACAACAACACACACAACACCCAGCAGCGCAATCTCGAGGCTGACCGCAAACAGTGGAGCGAAAGACGACGAGGCCATCGACCAGACGCTCTCACCTACAGACTATATAATAGCCATGCATGCCCATGTGCGGCCAGGGTCAGGTCAGCAAAAATAGAACGGCCGTGGTTAGACCTAACGCCTGCAAGTCCACAGTCCAGTACCTGCGCTGTTCGCCGGGTGCTTACTGATGGGAGGGCCGCTCATTCTACGGCTACGGCGATAGCAGGACCTGACCAAAGGCTTATTGCAACGTCACTGCTCCTAAGTAAGCCGAGATCGAGGCGAGGGAAGCAAGGACGTGGAACGGTGCATGTCTGAGAGAACACACAGCTCTGGGGGCACTTGCAGCGTCCTCGAGATTGTATCGCTCTGCATGGATCGGCGGAGAAGACGCGGAGAAGGCGTTCTCGCAGCAGCAGCACGGAGGGATTGGCCAGACGGACGTAATGGCACGGCCAAACATAGCCAATTCGCAGCTCTGAGCAGCATCGTGATGTCCCACCGCCAAAAACCCTTGCTCTCTATCAGAACGCCTTTCCATCGTCGTCGGGCTAATTCCGGTCTTGGCACACGGCTAAGGTTTCAGAGCTGCTGGTGCACAATGGTTTTCGACGCGCAGCCCTGTATCAACCACCAAAACATTCGACGACTCTTATTCACCATGCTTTAAGCTGCCCCCGTCCAAACAATCTCAAGACGCTGTTTTACCAGGGCGATGTCCGCCGATCCTTGCGCATTGTGCTCCCCCGTATGTTTATTGCCTTTATCCCTTCTAGAACATGACTGCCGATGACAGCTTGCATCCAGCGCCCGGTAAGTCTTCAATGGAACATTGGCGCAATATATTTGCCTTGTATCCGCCTCCAATTACTGACTTCGCTGCCTCAAGGGTCAGGCCTCAGTTGGACCGACATTCCAACCCACGTTCTTCATGCCGAGCTACTCCGGAGACAAGAGAGCGAGCGCCCTGCCTGCGGCACCAAAGGTAATCGAGGGACATATAACACCCCTCTCCATGTCGCAGCACTGGTCATTATTCTACTCTTGAGTACTCTAGGTGAGTGCACACGTCCATATCTTTAATTGGCACAGCTAATGTTTCAATAGCATGCTCCTTCCCCATCATCGTCCGCCGTTTTCCCCGCCTACCTGTCCCACACCATTTTCTTTTCCTCTCACGTCACTTTGGCACAGGCGTTCTGATAGCGACCGCTTTTGTCCATCTACTTCCCACCGCTTTCGAATCTCTAACTGATAAATGCCTCCCATATTTTTGGAGCCAGGGCTATACGGCCATACCCGGCCTAATTGCCATGATATCGGTCTTGGTAGTGGTGGGAATAGAGATGTTCTTTGCGTCTAGGGGCGCTGGACATGTACATACGGCGGATTATGGAGCATTTGGCCCCAATGACGATAACGGATCAAGACCTCGACCCGCTCACAAGCGCAGTAGTAGTTTCGGAAGGTTTGGGCCGGGCTCCCTTGGTGTGAGCGGAAGACTTCCGGATATTGCGCTCACTGATATGGCAGAGCCGTCTGATAGTCTTATGGCGGGGCGATCTCCTTCGGTGCCATCTTTCTCTCCTCTCCCGACCAAAGATCGGCACAATCCGAACGACGACGACGACGATTCAGACCTCGACCTAGACCTTGACGAATTGGGGCCGAACGGCAATGAAGACGAATCGGGGCTCCTGAACGGATCAGCCCGACGCGGACATAGTCACCGTGAAAATGGCATTTTGTCTGATGTCTCAGGAACCCCTCAGCCCGCGCAGTTGACCGAGGCTCAACACAAGAAAATGCTCCTTCAATGCCTGCTCCTTGAGGCAGGGATTCTTTTCCATAGTGTTTTTATTGGTATGGCCCTATCCGTCGCAACCGGGACTTCCTTCATTGTCCTTCTCGTCGCTATCTCCTTCCATCAGACGTTTGAAGGTCTTGCTCTCGGCTCTCGTATCGCAGCGATCCGGTTTGAAGTAGGGTCACCGAAACCATGGCTGATGGCCCTGGCGTACGGGACGACGACACCCATCGGCCAGGCTATCGGTCTGCTGATTCACAACCTATATGATCCTGCTAGTCAGACAGGGTTGTTAACGGTAGGGGTGATGAACGCAATTAGCAGCGGATTACTGTTATTTGCAGGATTAGTCGAGTTGCTGGCGGAAGACTTTCTCAGTGACGAGAGCTACCAGACGTTGCAGGGAAAGAAGAGGCTGCAAGCATGCGCTAGTGTCGTGGGAGGCGCAGCGCTAATGGCCCTCGTGGGTGCATGGGCGTAGGTAAAATAATGGGGAATCAAGGTAATTTTGGCATGCTTGCGTTATGCCTGTCATACTTTTTTTTTTCTTTTTCTTTTTGCATCTGTTCGGGCATTTCTTCCTTCTCGGCATCATCCAGCACGGCGCGGTGGGTAGACTCATGTTTATTTTGGAGGGAGTCCAGTAGTATAATTAGCATCTTTGATCAGCAAACACGTCCAATTGCGAGTGCGATTGGACTCTGCAAACCTCTCGTTACGCACCATCCAATATTCGTGATGACGCTATTCTTGCCCGTCCCGCTTTCGCGCGGTGCCTTATAGTAGTCGATGGGCGCATGCAGACCCTGCGCCCATCCTTGACCTTGCTCACGTCATACCGATAGCATACAGGATACCAGGACACACTTGCATGCGGCACACACAACTAGGTTAGACGATAGTCTGTCTGGTGTGTAGTAGCTAGCAAGCTTCCCGATGCCCAGAAGCTTAGAATGATTTTTTTTATTTCCGGTTCGGACCGCTGCCGAGTATCCACTGGGCTGAACAAGGTAGACTTGGGTCTTGGCTGTGGGTTGTGATAGATAGTTGAAGGTGGAGGTGGCGGTGATGGGGAGTAGAAGTTATTATTGCTATGGCTGTGAAGGGAACGGACCAATCCATACACCTAGTCAGCAGCATTGATGTGATAAGATATGGAAACCTGACTGCAGCTTCCATGCAGTAAGTACACATCGTCCCCTCGTGGTTGAAAAGCAAAGGCAAAGCAGAGGCAAAGCAAGCATGATGATGATGACGAGGGTGGGAGGGATGAAGCTCCGGTATCGTTCGTTCCTCGACCGCAAGTCTAGCACCCTCAGCCAATCCTAGCATGTATCTATTCTTACACTTATCACATACACACATTCTCTCTGTGTGTGGCCCACCTGTTCTCTTACATACGTCTACGACCACGCCCTAAGGGAGATCGAGATTTCCATACCCTGATTTCTATGCTGATTCTAGAATCTGGAGGGATGTCCAGAAACGGTTATCCGATCCCGGGTATCCCTGCGGGGGGTTTAAAGGCTTGTTTTGGGGTTGATGGGTGGGAGCTTGGATGTTATGGGATTACTTGCTTTGTACTTAGGTAATTTTCTAAAAGTGTCATTACTTCAAAAGCTTTTTCTAAAAAAGGCAAGTTTCTTGGTTTGGGTAATGCGTTGAGTTTGTGGAGAGTTACGGTTTATGATTTAGGTATGTATACCCTTTCTGGAGGTATGTGAGGTTGTTCTTGGGATTGAAGTGGGAATTGGAGATAAGAATAGCGCAGAGTGGGAATGGAGATATGTAGGTCTTGTAAAACACTTTAGGTGTGGGAAACGATTGAATAGTTGATGGGCTAGGTGCGAGTAGAGGATTATCTACACAGGGAGCTGGACCTTCCGGAGTTTATCCGAAGGAGTGAATGGCTCCACTCCACAGATCACTAGGTCTGAGAGATCTGAGAGACCGTGTAGGAGGTTGTTTGTACAGAACAGATCTATCTTCATTTTCTCTCCCATACACATCCTACAAAGCGATCGATATGGCTATGAAGACCCTCTCCAAATGCAAAGACGGTACGGGAGAAGAAGAAGCTGGGCGTAACATACACGCATTTTCCTTAGAGGCTTCAGCTCGTGTTTCTAGGGATGGGTGCTGAATGACTTGATTCGCAACATCCTCATCCTCAACATATAGGCACACTCTCAGCATCAAGGGTCTTTATTCGTAAACTAAAGCATAAGGAGGGTAAGAAATTGCAAGCAGAAGGTCCTTCTGGGTCAGAAAGGTGAGTAGGAACTAAGGAGAGAATCTAATGGTTTTTATAGCTTAGTCTACTCGGTGACAGAAAGATCCTGTCGAAGTATATCTACCACGAAACAAGTATTTCCTAACTGATCCTTCGCAGTTCTGATACTGGCCGAAATCATGCAATCATCCCCTTTTGCCCAGTCACTCGTATGAAACAACTGGTCTGTATGCGGTTTCTCATGATTGGAGAAGAATACCCAAGGTTTTATTTCCTCAATCACATCGAATCCACAGAAGAGATGCAACTTATAGGCCTTGTCCTTCCTGTTTCCGCATACCCACTCCATTGGGTAACTGAATCCGGATAATACCAAGCCACAATTGAAGACTTTAGAAGGTTGGGTGAGAATCCGTTTGTGTGGCTTATCCCAGAGTGTAAAGGGTATGGGGAACCGGTATTGCACTGATGAATTAATATATATTGCGTATCCGGCTGATAGCTCAATTCCCAATCTCATTAAAGGCGTGACAGTGGTAATTATGTCTATCTCTTCAGACTGTGCTTTGTCTAGGTGAAAATGCCAATTTCTGTATTCATCAATGCCAATCTTTGTAAAAAGCGTCGGTCCTACTTTCAGCAGTATCATTCCTATCCGTGTCGGCGAGGTTCCTTGAACATTGTCATCCAGGATTGACCTAGGATCAATCTTATCGCTAAGTTGAAACACGTAAGCTTTCCTATCATAATCCACATAGAGGTTGGCCTGAGGAAAATGAAGACCACGATTTGTTAAAGTAAACGATGGCCCACTAAGAATATATTCCCTTGTATAGGCAGGTATATTGTAGGAGCCAAAGTCCTTCGGAGAGGTGGCGAATAGGTTTTGTGGGCTTCCTCCGGGGCATTTTTCATTCGCGACGAGTATTTGATTAGAAAAGGCAAAGATAGAGAGATCATTAGAGCGCTTGATTATCTCTTCTTGTAGTCGTATGAAGGCCTTGGGACCCTCTCCGTAAAGCATCGGCATGTTGACATCAAAGATTCCTAGTAGACAATACGCCTTGTCTTCTTCCCGTGTTGTCTCTCTTTTCGCAGCCCAAGACATTCGGCGTGCTATCGGGATAGACTCCAAATCGCTACTGTTGGATAAGATATCTTCGTCCACTCCGGTAATCCTGGAGATCAAGGGATCAGCTGTGCCTTAGAGCTGATATAATTCCATTCGCGGTCAAAGAATCGCAAATTTTTGGGTGCTATAAGCTCTTGCAGACACCAGCCTCGAGTGAACCACTTGCAATTCGACATGTCTGTCTCTAGACTGGTGAAGCCGGGGTCGAGGTCAGCCAGGAAAACGTAGCAAACTCCAGCATGCTGATACCACTGATACATGGAGTTGATTTGCTCGGTCATCTCAGCACTGCTTGATTTGTCGATACAGCAGGTATCGATCCATACCCAGAGATAGCCATCACTCTTAGCTACCTCACAGGCTTTTGATATCTTAGCGTATCCGGATTTTTGGGATTCAAAGTAGTCTTGGCCTTGGTCGATGTTCGTAATTTCTTGGAAGGAAATCTCTTGGTCCTCCTCCCAGGTGTGGGATAGTATGGCGTATTTAGGTATCTTGTCTCCCATGAAGAACTTCATCTTGAGAGTAGTGGTATCGATCAATCGAATACCCATGTTGATGTATTGCGAGATTTGATATTGAATGCGGAATGTGTTGCTCTTGTGAAGGTTGAGAGAAATGGATGAGAACGTACTTCATAAATGTCAGCCTGATCGCTGCATGGATACCTTCTAGCTTGACAAGGCTGAGTGAGACACAGCCATGTGTAACCAATCATGTTCCATTCACCCCACCTTAGCAAAGTTGTTTCGCGGGAAAAGGTACTGGCTTGGATTTAGAAAGATAATGTAATTGAAAACAAAACGCTATGAAAAACTGTAGATGAAGGTCTTTCGGATCATCTCCCTAAGTTTGAGAATGGTCAGGGGTGAAAGTTTAAGCTTCTTTGCGCTAAACCCTAAACATCGCTAGCACCAGGTTTCGTCTTCCGTCTCAAGTTCGACGACTCTTCCCTCGACGTACAACTACCTGGCAATATCAATTTGCCTAATTATTATTTTTAACCTACGATTTCATTTTCGAATTAGATACCTACCGGCATTATACCAAGATGAACCACTCTACCTACTTTTGAATACGGACCACGCTTGAAGAAGTACATGCAGTATACAGAGCAAACCCCTCATCACCTAGATTTAGGTGTGTATTTTCTTTTTCCGGTGTATAGAAGGGTTTTCAATAACTGCCATAACCCAGACAAATTAAAAGAACCCAGTCAACATGTATCATCATGCAAAGGCTTTTGCATGCTTGGATTCGAGATCAGCCTGCAGCCAATATATTGCATTAGCAGTATACATGTGCCATCATCGCCCCACTCGTATTATGCAGCTTCTACCTTAATGGTTGGTTGCCGGAGTCAACCTTGCCAGCGAGGCATGAGGCGCAGGTTGAGGGGTAAGCGGAGGCCGTCAATTATCGATCAACTCCATCACTCAATACTTTGCATTCAACACATATCCAAAAGACTGAAAACATTTTCTCCGTCAAACAGAACTACACCATCTGGATTTCGATAAGATCGCATACCTTTCCCAAATCCAGACAGCCTCAGGCCAATCAGGCGAACTGGCCTTGAAGCAATGGAACCGACAGCAATATTGGGTCTGGTGGCAAATATTCTTCAATTTGTTGAATTTGGAAATAAATTATTCTCCGAAAGCTGCGAAATCTATCAATCCACGAACGTGATATCTCAACAACTGAAGTAGCTTACCACTGTGAGTGAAGATATCAAGAACATTGCAGAAACCCTGGATGCCTTCGGAAGCCATCCTATCGAAATCCTGGCACAAGAATGCAAAGAGGTGGCAGATCAACTACTTCAACTCATTACGACAGTCAAAGGCAACAGTGAGACAACGAGCAACCGTCGTAGGAAATGGAGAAGTTTCAAACAGGCTCTGTTGAGCGTGTGGAAGAAAGAGGAGATTGACGAGTTGCAAAGTAAATTGGACTGGTTTAGACAAGAGTTGATGGTACAACTTCTTAATTTTATCTGGTAAGTCGGCTACATTATCAACATCTAACACTTGATACTGATGATATCTAGCACACAACAAGCCAGTGTGCTTGCCACTCTGCCCAATCTCAATCATACGTTGGGAATTCTCAAAGCAGATCAAGATGAAATCTCATATCAAGTCAAAGAAGCATTGCGTAGATTTGAATCGGCACCATCACTTTCCCATAGAGGGCCAGAAGATCCTATCGTCAAAGAGTTAATGAGAATTCTCATAGAGATGGAGACAATTCAAAGCAAAGCAGCCAAGAGTAAAACCATTAGGGAATTGATCGATGCCATGGAACTTGTTGTGGAGAAGAAGACCGTCGCATGTGCAAAGAAAGAGTTGCTGCATAGCTTGTATTTTGAGAGTATGGATGAAAGACATTCACAAATTCCGGAGGCTCACTAGGAAACACTCGAATGGATCTTTCACACTGGGAATGATGAGTGCTACTCTGGATTTCCCCAGTGGTTGTCATCTGATCATGGAACATTTTGGATTTCTGGAAAGCCTGGTTCTGGAAAATCTACCCTTATGAAGTTTCTGGCTGACCACAAGGAGACAAAACGACTTTTACGGACATGAACAGATGCATCTGATACCTTAATAATGGCTCATCATTTCTTCTGGAATTCTGGAACTATCATGCAAAAGTCTTTACAAGGCTTACTTCGTTCAATCCTTTTCGATATCCTGAAGCATTTACCGGATGTTGTTCCGACGGTATTCCCCAAACGTTGGGACGATGCTGTGCTAGGGGTATCATCTGCGTGGGAGAGACCCTGGATGATTCAGGAGCTACGAGAAAGCTTTCGCCTCCTATCAAATCAATCATTTGTCAAGACAAAATTTCTCTTCTTGATTAATAGCCTTAACGAGTACAAAGGTGATCCACAGGCATTAGTAAATATTATTAGCAGCCTGCGGCTTCTACCGAATATCAAACTTTGTCTTGCAAGCCGGCCGTGGAATATCTTCGAAGATCAATATGGACGGGACCCAAAAGCCAAACTCTATGTCCAGGATCTCACTCGACCGGACATTATGCGATATGTCCGTGACAAACTCAAGCTACCCATCACTCTATCCTTCGTCAATGAGGCTAACACCCTAGATATTCTCGCTGAAGAGATAGAGGGGAAAGCCCAAGGAGTATTCCTTTGGGTTTATTTGGTTGTGCAGTCACTTACTGGAGGCTTAAGAAATGGCGACAGTCTGACAACGTTGCAGAAGAGGATTCGATCATTCCCGACGGATCTTGAGGTCTTCTTCAAGCATATGATCGAATCTATCGACCCTATATACAGGCAAGAAGCTGCCTACCTATTCCAAACCATCGTCTGTATTCACGATCCATTCTATTTGACTACCTACATGTACCTTGGCATAGAACAATCCGACTCCGATATACGACTTCCGTCCCGGGAAATTGACTATCTGACACTGACTAATATGATCGAAAAAGGGAGGCGTCGTCTCAGTGCCCAAAGCCAAGGCCTGCTAGAGATATTCGACGCACGAGTTTTCTTAGACCAAAAAGCCAGCTTAACCCAGCTATACTACGGATATCGTGTCAACTTCCTACATCGAACTGTCCGAGATTTTTTACTTTCGAAAGGGATTCAAGATTTACTATCGACCTGGATTAATCCAAAAGATCCGCCACTTCGCCGACTTTGCCGCGCACTGCTGCTTCAATACAAATCAGCACCGAAATTTCGAGATATAAATTCACACCAATTATTACAGATTTATCACTATGCTGGTCAGCTCGAGCAGAAAGAGAACCTAACGGATTTCCCATTACTTGATGAGGTGGGAGAACTTCAAAACTCCGACAACGATTCTTGGGTCCTTGATGGAATATGCGGTGACTTTGTGAGATACCTCATCACAAATGAATTATTTATTTATGTGAAGGATCTGCTCCACAAAAGGAACCGAATCCTGCAAACCCACGGCGCGGGACTCCTCACATGGACGTTCGATACGTATATCGGATCAGAAAACCCCAGAGGCGTATGTTGTATGATAGAGTACCTGGTGACTGCAGGTGCACCCATCAACGAGGAGTATCTTGGATCTACGGTTTGGGGGCGCCTCTTCTCACTCTTAGACAAGCAACAGAGGTACCCAAGTAACTGGTTTGTTCTCCTGGGTCTATTTCTCTCGTATGGAGCAGATAAGGGTTACCGAGAAAATGGTATCCTAATTTGGGAACCATTAGTCTTTGCGGAATCTCGGTTGGTGGACGATTCACAGGGCTTGGAGGCTTTGAACAATTTATTCTCTTATAATATTGATCCCAATGATCAATTGTCACTTCTTTCTCCACCTTCCGTTTGGCAAGAATTCTTGAATCGCATTTTCAAAGAAAGCGAAAATGCCTCAAGATATCAATTCCAAGTCCTCAAAATATTCGTGCGCAATGGTGCTGACCCCTTTATTAGGATGAAGGTATCAATCACTGATATTATCGAATCAAAGTTCAACTTGGACGAGATATTGCAGTTGAAGACAGTACTACTTGAAGAGCGAAGGAAAGTCGCCGGAAAGAAGGAACTCGATTATAGTTACAATTATTTCGATACTTGCTCTGCATCCGCAAACAAACTCGGAGCTGATCGTGCTCAATGGCACTCAAAGTCGTCCCCAAAGGTCTCAGGTTGGAATGCTTTCAGTTCCGATATGTCATTATCCAGGAAATCTACCAGTCACAACCATCAAGGGAGGGGCGGATACGCATAACTCAAAAGATACACGCATTTCGGTCGACAGATCAACTGAACCAGTGGAGGACACTTCTGAGCAATGGGACGTTGATACTTTCGACATCATACCTGAAGCTGTACCAATACCTAGTCTTTCACATCGTGTAAGCAGTGCCATTTCTAATACATCATGGTTGCCGAACTATGGCCATACTTCCAGGTTATGGAACCATGTTATGTCCGTTCCCATGTACAGTATTCAGAGGAATGAACCAAAATGTAAAGGGGAAGAAGGGGAATTTGTCTTCGTACCAACCAGCGACGAACGGTAGAACTACGCCATTTGAAAGGGAGCTACGTCACAATCTTAGCTTCATGCACGTGAGTTTCGATTTGTGGTTTAGTCATTTATCATTTCCCCTTTTCTGAGTAAATAGGAACAAGGTACAGCGGATATTTTTTTGGGGGCTAAGACATACAGACTTCTAGCTTGGGGGCCAACTTCAGCCTCATATAGGCAACAAGGTAGCCTTCTCAGCTCTTATATGCCTCTTCGTACCTCTTCGTGTCCCTTCCAATGTAAAAAACTTCACTAGTTACTTGCGATATGGCGGACGTATTACCTCTCGAATTTACATCTCCGGAGCCTGAGGATGTTTCCCCGTTTTCTGGCCAATACAAAAGGACAAAAATATGTACTCATGTTTCACATCAACAAAACATAGAGCTTCCAGTCCCGTCACCAAACGCTGCGCATTCATGCGTTTACTGTCAATCTCTACTCAGTAAAGAAAATTCCGTTGGGGATTTGCGTAGGTACATGTACAAAGTAAAGAATCGGAGAGTATTAAGGGTCTACCATATCTCCCGCCAAACCATTGTTCATAGAGCAGCGCAAGGCTGTACCCTTCTGAACTTCATCCTGGATCGTACATATTACGCCTTTAAGGATCAAGAACTCTCGGATGCCCTAGAAGGAGATTACTCTATTCCTGAAGCGTTCGAAACCCTCGCGATCATCCTTTTGCACTCCAAAAAAGAAAAGTCTGACGCAAAGTGGCTTTGTTGGCAATGGGAAACTACGGGTTTAGATCCAAGCCAAATCACTGTGGATCTCAGGAAGACGGCAAGTAAGATTACTGTCAGTGATGAGAGGCTCTTTCCCCTAGGATTTGCAGGATCTTATGCACCTGTTATGGAGGTCTTCACACTATCAGGTACATAATATGTTTCTACATGATCTTCACTATTGCTAATTCCTCCAGACGATCCTGCCGCACATTATGTATCCAATCGACCACATGATGGATCCCATAGAGATGTCGCGTCAGCAAGCAGTCTCACTCAGGCTCAACGATGGCTTGAGGATTGTCGGCAGAATCACAAGAAATGCGCCCAAAGAAGACACCTCGCGCTTCCGCGCAGAGTTATCGATGTATCGAATTCAGAGCTGAAACTTCATCTGACCCAACCTGGAGCGACTGGGGACTATGCAGCACTCAGTTATTGTTGGGGCGGACCGCAAAGTCCAATGCTGAGTAAAGATAACTTGGAGAAACTTGTAGAAGGTTTCGAATTCAAAAGCCTTCCTCAATCTATCCAGGATGCGATCTCTGTCACCCGAAGACTTGGAATCCGTTTTATCTGGGTCGATGCTCTATGCATCATACAAGATGATGATGACGATAAGTCATTTGAGATCTCACGCATGCCTCACATATATAAGAATGCCTACGTTACCATCACTGCAGCCTCCGCGAAATCAAGCAAGGAAGGGTTTCTGACGGTCCGCGAAGTCCCTTGTGAGCTCATGGATGTCTTCAAGTTACCATACGAGTGCCCCAATGGTAAACAAGGAAACATCTACTTAGCAGAACACGCTTCATACTCCGAAGACACAGAGCCCATCAATTCACGCGGATGGACCTTGCAAGAATCCTTAGTATCCCCACGGAATCTAGTCTTTGACAGTTATGGCATGAGATGGAGTTGCATTTCACTTGTTGAGTCTCACGGCTCATACATCCACGAGTTCTTCGACGACGATGTTGCAGGATTGCGAGACCCAGCTTTCTTCCAAGACGACGATGATCTAGAAGTCCCCGATGACGTTGACTTCTTAGAGCAATGGCGGTTAATCTCTGAAATGTACAGTTCGCGAAAACTTACGGATCCGGGGGATAAGTTACTGGCCATGTCAGCCATTGCTTCAACTTACAAGAAAATACTCAACGATGAGTACCTCGCGGGACTTTGGCGGCGCCATCTTGTACTCGATCTTCTATGGTACAGAGTTGATAGCGCACCTCATAGGCCTCGTCCACTCATATACCGCGCACCCTCTTGGGCTTGGTCCTCGATTGATAGTGAGATCACATGGGATCCTGATCAGACGGGGAAATGGGATTCAACCAAGACATCTCTGAAGATAAATGATGCTAAGATAGAGCTAGCTCAAAGCTACGCTCCATTCGGAGCCATCAAAAGTGCGGTGCTGAGAGTCGAAGGGAAACTAGCTAAGATGGCTTGGGCAGATGAAGGTATGACATTGACAGCAAATGGAGGCCCAGGATCAACTTTCTTTCTCCGTACAATGCCGGATTCAAGCGATGATATACCGCCGAATAGTCCCGACTCAATGCAGGTGTATTGCTTGGAGGTGATACCGCCGTTTCAAGAGGGATTGGTTCTTCTAGAGGAACGTAATTCGGGAAAACATCGATTTAGACGTGTGGGGTATTTCTTTTATGTGTTTCCTTCGAAGGATGCGTATGGTGATGAGAAGAAGTTTAAGAAGGCGAAGAAGGTGGCGCTGAAGAGTGCTGCTGAATGGGCGAAAGAGATTAGGACTTTTAGGGTTGAGTTGGTGTGAGGGGCAGTGGGTATCAGTGAGACGTGTATTTTGATTGCTACATTGTATACCATCTAGACTTGGCGATTACTTTGAATGTTCACTTAAGGTTTCTTGAGGTGAAGTTTTATGGTCATTTAAATTATATTGCGTCGTCGAGAGTGATATAAGCTTAATTTTATGCTATCACGTGACCCCGCTACAACTTTATACTCACCTCCAGTTACTGCACGGCAACTTCCATACCACACATCACCTCGACATCACCTACACACGTGTGCAGGTATGTAGGAAGCACTTGCGAATGTGCCTCATATCCAAGGCCAAAACAATGAAGATCACTCCGCAGGTCAGTCATCCACGTAACCTCAAACGTGATCCGCATAGTTGAAGCACCCTAGTATGAGACCAGTGAAGTAGAAAAGGGACGTCGATATTCATTTCCAGAACTGACTACTACTCGAACTAAACCGGGAAACAAAGAAGTGTTTACTTCTCGGTGAGGAGTTAGTGGTAAAATGAGAAACCAAGCTAAAATCCCAGCCTTTTGCCCTTTTTCAGCTGATTAACCGGTAGGCAGCCACATTTATATAACAAGGCTGATCTCAAGGCAAACAGCCTCTTAGTTAGATTAATCCTTGTCATTGGTGGATCTGGGTCAAGCAAAGAAGCCACTGATTTCACTCGATACAAGGTAAGAGACTAAGTCGTCTTTCACATTAGTCATCTTATGTATTCAGAATCCCACCAAATGAGCTTTCAGACTTTGCCTACACCTGTTTAAGTAGGGGTTGGAGCTGGTGTCAAGTGGTTATATGATCAGTACTTAGGCAGGGTCTATGCCAAGATTCACTACCAAGGATCGAATTTTCGACTATCAACACTAATAACTTAACCCCTCATCACCGCCTCCATACGATCCTTCTCCCCACGACGATCCTCTGGGTAGCTAGCTTATATATAGGTAGACTGATGGATAGATGCATGGATAGATGCATGGGTAGATGGATATATTGAATTGCAACACCATAGAATTATCGTGAACTTTGGACACCTCCTAAATGGGAACCTACGCTAGCACTTACAACTTTGGTACACTACACCACACGCCCCTATAGCTGGGCGCAGAGGTGGCTTGTGTAGCGTAAGGCGGATTCCATAAAGGCATGTGTACGTGGAGGCTTTGACATACCTAGTAGGCACCTATACTGGCTCTGCTACGGCCAGGCTCATTCACACCTTCAAGGATATGTAAAGCACCGAAGTCCTCTTCATTCACATGATTCCACGACGTACCTGAAAGTCGGGTTATCTTGCTTATCATAGACCATGTTATGAACATAGCAAGGCCTTTTCTTTTCATCGTAACATACGACAGCCAACAACGAAAATGTGCCCTGTATACCAATTACCATACCCATTACCATACCCATGGATGCATTCACCACCGAGCGCGGAACCGGACAAGACGAAAATAATACCCCCGGCAGTGTTCTCTAAAGTACATTGTCAATCATCTCCCTACTACGATGCGATTGAGACTAAAAACCGGACACCTAAACCGAAGGGCCCGATAGCTACGATACCGAAGGGCCCGATGGTTACGATACCGAAAGGCCCGATGGTTACGATACCGAAGCCGACAACCACTCCACACAGTCCCCCAGAGAACATGGCACATTTGGACTCTTCAGTCGGTGTTCCAAGCCCTAGCAACACTGGTGTGGTACCCCCTATTGGCCGCATTCCCATGGGATCACCAGATACCGAAAAAAACATGTCGATGGGGATTTCAAACGTCCTAGAATCCGAGCCTACGTACGAATCTGAACGGCCAACGTGCTCTTTAAACTTGTTGTGTTATAGAGCTGGAGCTCAAGGCTATATTTCACGACAGGTCTCAACTATTCTCGAATCACGGTTTGAGGACAAAGATGCCTTTCGCCAAGCACTATCACACAACCCTCAATTGATCACAACGGACCGACAATTTCTTCGAGAACTCCATTATCGTTATTGGTTTGAAATGTGCAGTTTTTGGAGACGACACTTTTCTCTTAAGACCCTAGTCGGTCTGAGGGTTCTTGTTGTAAGTGAGACTATCCCGCTGCACTATCATTAGGAGACTGAAACTTCATTTCAAGTATTCACCCGCAACGCGACCTGTGCCCGTACCTCTTGATGAATTCGTCCTACAAGAGATGTTCTACGCGTACCAACATCCCAGCTGCATCGATAGCGAAACCGAGTGGATTGAATGGGTTTTTAGGCTTCGACATCGTGATAAGCGGCATGCGATTGAGTTCGTGGAAGGATGGAATAGTACCCGCATTGTCGTTGCTGGAACGATACCGTGGTTGATTTCGTGCCTTGTTGGTGTGATTTGGACGGCTATTACCAAAGATGCCCAGACGGCGTTCACTGTGGCGAGTTTCATTCTTACGTCAGGAACTGGTAAGTTAGCTTTAGTATGAATGATGAGATATATCAAGCTGATGATGATGATGATGTCTCTTGTAGTAATTATCGCGCTACTCGCGGTAGTCAGCGGAATCGAATCTTCTGCCCGCGGGTATTCACCAACATGATGAAGTCTTGGAATGTTTCATTTTCTGCTGGCCCCGTATATGAAGTGGACTCGGGAAGCTGGTTTTGGACTGGTTGCATTTCGATACGATGATGGTTCCTATTCAATGGGTTTATATATAATGATTGGTTTTATGTGATGCACTCACATATCATTCTGGTTAGTCGTACCGTGTGCAATTGCCGTTGAAATGACTATTATCTATTATAGCAGGTACATCGGCTCTTTGAAGGAATTGATCCTCTGCGGAAGATTTGGTATGACCAACACGACTGGGGTCTATTATTAGAAAGAGGAGAAGATAAGGTTGGATAGAGTGAATGGATCTGTTGGAGATTCATGAGGGGATCTATTAGGGAACAACGTTGAGTCTAGACGTTTCATTCTTGTTACCGAAATCCAATGGAAGGTTAGTAGCCCCTCATATCCTGCCAGAGGAAGCATTCTAATAAAAAGATAGGCCTCGGCTGGAGTTGATATAAGACATCGAGTAGTCCGTGCCAGGGAAGGCGGTCTGTTGTTGATCCGGTTGCAGGAACCGCACCTGGAAACCTTAATTAAGAGACAGGGCTATCTGAACCCTTCTCGACTCGCCCATGATACATGTCCACAGCGGAATACGGGTTGTCAGCTTGTTTTGACAGCCTGTGACTCTGGCCCTCGATCTCGAGTTAGACACACCGCAGCTTTCTACTCGCCGCCGGAGGGTTGTTAAACCGGATTCCTGAGGGGTGTTCTGACTTATCGCAGCATGGAGTAGAAAGCAGTAGGGATGGGCTCGAGGACTAAGCCGAGTGCCAACATTGGCACAGCGCCAAGCAGTTGCCCTCGACGGCGATGCTAAGCCTTGTTGCTATTCGGGGCGGGCTCGGGAGCTGCGCCTTGCCGTGCCATCGACGATCCTGAGCCTCAAAGACGGCCTCTCGCCCTGGGGTCCACAGCTCAAAACGCCGCCAAAAAAGCTTTATCATCTAACCTCATGCCATCTATCTACTCTCGCATACACTGATACGCGGATAATAATGCAGAAAAGAGTCTCGCACAAAAAATCTCGCAAAGGCTGCGTCAATTGCAAGAAGCGGCACGTTAAGGTACGTCGTCACTCAGGCATTGGTTTGGTTGTCGTCCCTGTGCAGCCTGCCCGATAAATGTTCCCCGCAATATTCCATCCCCCCAGCCCAGCTTACTATCTTCGCGATGAATCCTGAAGGCTTTCACGGCCGAGAGAATCGGACAGCCTTGCTTGCCTTGCTTCAGCTGGATGGATGGATGGATGTACCTCAGGCTAACAGCATGATATCTAGTGCGATGAGCAAGGCCCTCCCTGCGCCAACTGTGTGGTTCGAAAATGCACCAGTACCTGCGTCTTCCCCAGCAGCAGCAGCAGCTCCTCACCCCCGAAACGACGGCACGGCTCGCCACAATCGTCATCTAGCAGCTCCGCAGCTCTTGCTACTGGTCAATTGAACGTAGAAGTCAGCCCGTTGCCGGAAACCCGCAGGGTCCTGGAGCTAAAATTGATGCATCGCTGGTCAACCACCACCTACAAGACCATTTCCACCACAGCACATGACGATGAATGGCTCCAGGTCCACATTCCGGAAGGTGCCCTGAAATGCGACTTTCTGTTGGATGGCTTGTTTGCTGTTTCTGCCCTGGATCTGGTAAATGCCGGGAACTTAACAGAGGCAGACCAATCTGCCATGTACGGCATGGCCCTGGAGTACTACAACAAGGCCAGCGAAACTTTCCGAAGAAAGATTCCGATTAGCTTTGCCGAAGCAGACACCTTTCACTGCGTATACCTTTTTGCGTTTATGGTTGCACTAATGCACATGGCTATACCTGGCTGCCCTCTCGTAAGGCGTGATGGACAACATCGCGAAGACGCCATCCTACGAATTTCCAACACCATGAACCTGCTGAGAGCTCCTTCTGCCGTCTGGGCAAGCCAGGGAAAATCCATCGTACAGCTGGCGGGGCCCTGCGCCCCATCAGTGGTAACTGCCATCTCGGTTATGAGAGATGTATACCGCACCATCGACGAGCCCGTAGAACAAGGGTTCGAAACAACACTTTCACGGCTTTCGACTATTATTGAGAAGTATGCCAATCCCGCAATCGGTGACAATATTCTCGAAGCAACGTCCACCTCGTACTCCTCATACCAGCGTGCCGTCATGTACCTACGCCTTTGCTGCGCAGTAGAAGCCAGACATGCACACACCATCAGCGGGTTCTGCATTGCGTGGCCCGGTCTTGCCGGTAAAGACTTCGAAATGGCATTCCAGAATGGAGAGATGATAGCAATGCTGATAGTGATGCAATGGGGTGTATTACTAGAGAGATTTGGACGTGTTACCTGGTGGGCAGCATCAGTGGGACGGGATATCGTGAGCGACCTCTCAAGAATCATACTCCAATCTCAGGAACCGGTAGCTCTTGATCCGGAAATTTTTCAGTGCATCATATGGGCGAAGCAGCAGGTTGGATTGCCGGCAATGGAGTTAGAATAGGATTGTTTTGTTGGGTTCTGATATCACGATGCTGGCATGTTGTGATAGAAATAATGAATAGCGTTTTGGATCCCATTTAGATACCTAGATATATCAATTTTCACACCAAATTACTTATCCTTCGTCATTCTTAAAATAACACAAATTCACAATCCATTACTACAATAAGCAGAAATCCATATCATCTCAGCCTCACTGATGATGGAAACGCATTTATCAGGAAACTGAAGATTCCTAATCAAACTAACTACTTCCATGCCCAACCTGAGCTCCCCGGCCCTACCAAGGTCCCTACAACCCTGCTAATCTACTAGTTTTGCATACTAACGGCGGCAGACGCTCATTAGCGTGTTGTTTAAGCTACTATAAAATAAGCCGTCGTCAGAGGCGTCTCTAATAGCGGCTGAGGCTGAAGCGACTTAACCTCAATAAGGAACAGCGTGACCGCGATGAAGGAAACAGTTTTAAAGGGAGCTTTTCAGCTGGGTGTTTGTAAGGCTCACTGTAGAACGATTTTATCTTATTTTCACATTTTAAGTTTTGCAAGTTCACGAATACATAAACAGTCAGTCAGGAACCAAACCACAGACCATCGACTGCATCAACGAAACTCAACTTCCAACACCCACCTTCAAAAGCTCACAACCGGAAGAGAACTCAAAAAATCACAAACAATGCCCACCCCCAAAACCAGCCAAATCCTCTACACCACCCCCTCAAACCCCACCCCAAACACCTCCTACACCATCTCCACCTCCCCAACATCTAACTCCACGCTCACCCTCTCCCACACCACCACACAAATCGCCACAATAAAACTGCACACCTTCAGTTCCAACATCTCCATAGCATTGCACTCGCACCCCTTCACACTAAAACACGACCACCTCTCCCTATCCCTGAAGCACAGTTTCCGGTACCCACTCACCAGCACCGACGGTGGCGGAGAAAAATTCACTTGGAAACTGAAGGATGGGGAGGTTAGGTTGGTTGATGAGATGGGGGAGGTGGTTGCGGTGTTTAGGGAGGAGGTAGAAGCTGGTGGTGTTTGTGGGGTGCAGGTTTTGAGGGAGAGGGAGGGGAGGGGGTTTGTGGAGGTGGTGGTGGTGACGGGGGTTGCGGTGGGAGCGTATAAGAGGGTTGATGAGGGGGCGGATAGGGTTGTTGGAGTGGTTGCTAAGGCTGTTGTTGGGTCTTGAGGGGATGGGTTGGTTTTGGTTGGGTGGTTGGGCTCAGTGGTGTGGAGTTTTGACGGTGGGGATATGCTGAAGGCCTTGAAGGTTGTGTGTAATCTTTCATTGGACTTGAAATCTGTGCTGATCTGATGGGGGATTTCCTGGGATCTATATACACATCATTGCGTTTGATATTGATGTTGGCTTAGAGGACTGGGATATTGTAACATCATTTGTGAAAATTCATTTAAATCTTTTCTTTCTATATGCCTTTTAAACTCATCCTCGACCTTCCTTTTTAGCCTCCTTCCCTTCACTCTCAACTCACAAGTCCTCAGTCCCGACTCAGACCTCAATTTCCATCACACACTCTCCTTCACGAGATTGCATATCTCAATCATGGGTAGAACCCGGATTCATGAGCTCTGGTATAAGCTTGGTCCAATCCTGCTTTTCAAATGGATGGAAATCTATTTTGCATAATGCGTTTGGCTTAGGCAATGTGCCATTCAAAAAATAGCTTTGGATAGCCTTCGTAGTACAGAGCGAGGGCGAACTCATGGAAGTATGCTGTAAGGATGATCAGCTTTGAAGTGACCGGATAAGGAAGGAAAAATAACTTACACCTATACCATTATGCTGCAGTAGAGTACTATTCATGAAAGCCTTGCTTACGTTCCTTGCCCCTCCAAGTGACGTGACTGGATCAAGTGAGTTACCGATAACGAGAAGGGGGTACTTCGTCCGTATATTTTTGAAGTCGTCTTTACATTGCTCTTTCGCACTGATATTCCACTGGGCGCAGTGAAGTGCCTGTTGCATGGCAGCATCTCCAAAGAACGGTAACTTTTTTTCCATTGCTGTGAGATCTCCCTTCATATGACTCAAGCTGGCCGCGCGAGCTTTCTTGTCACTACATTGGATGCCATGGTGAGACTCGAAATGGGCGAGATCTGAAAGTGATACGTTCTTGATACCTGAAAGGAATCCATTCTCGGCATCTGGAATTGATCTCTTCGCCATATGAACCTTAGACCAATCTCCAGAAAGCAAAGCATCCAAGGCGGTACTGAGTTTTGAAAAGTGTTTGGGAAGGTAGAGGCTCTTTACGATGAAGGCTTGGACATATACTTGGTCAATTGTACTCCCTTGGAAGGAAATAGGATGTGCCTTGAGTTCATCTAAGGTGTTTTCGATGGCTAACTTGACTGTGATGGCACTCGTATATTTATGAGCAAGATCGCAATGGCCGGCCGCAACTGGCTCGAAACATGATTTAAGGAAGGCGGAGAAGACTTTATCTGTATCATCCATACCATCGCCACCACTATAACAGACGATAAGCTATTCAATGGTTACGAAAACTTTATAGGAAAATGAGAACTTACTATCCATTGTAATACTCGTGAGGGTCGACTACTCCATCAAGAACGATCCGATCCATTCTATCAGGGAACATGGCAGCAGCAGTTGCCCCAATCACGGTGCCGTATGAAAAGCCTACAGGATGTAATCAGCTCTCATGTCGCATCATAATCATCTAACTAAGTAGAAATCTATCTTACCCCAAAATCTTAATAATCCGTCATCTTCGAGGGCATCAACAATTTGCATCATATCTCTTACGGTGAATACAGTGCCAATAAGCGATCCTCTTGCTTTAGATGCAGGATTGATATAACACAAGTTAGAATAAGCGGTAAGAAGATCCCATTGTTTTCCTAGCCATTCCTCGTCTTTATCGTCGAAGCGCTTTCCAATCGTGTCGATTTTTGGAAAAGCATCCCTTTTAGTGATGTTAGAGAAACATGCAAACGGCAATGTGTTGGAAGTTCCCCTAATATTATTAACTTTAATTGCACTACCCTCAAGTCGAGCTTCATAGGGGTCTATTGCACTTACCTTGGATCCCAGGCAACGAGATCATAATTGCCTCCAGTAATACTATGTCCCAGTGAGTATAAACAAACTATGATCGAAAAGGTCTTAATATTACGTACGCCGTATATAAGCTATGTTGTGTCAATCCTTTTCGAGCACCTTCCCCCGGACCACCGAAATTGAACAAGATGCTTCCCTTCGAGGGTTTCTTGATAGCGGGGACACGAACGAGCTCGAGGTTTAGGATTTCCTTGGATTGAGGATCGGTATAGTCCAATGGCACGGTCAGGTTGCCGCATTCGACGTGTATAGTGCTATTCAAACTCGGGGAACAGGGGCCCCACTTAACACTATTATTGGCATGGCGGTTTAGACTTAGTGGCGAAGCTTGAGTTGTGACGAGGAACAAGGTCAGCTGTAATAGTATGGACTTGAGTGGCATTTTGGTCGTTTGCATACTTCTTGAGTTGCATGATTTTGAAATTTTAACGTGGAGGATCTGTGTAGGAAGGGGCTTTCGCTAAGATTCACTGTACCAAGGATCTCATGCTCAACCACTCAACACCACATAATCTATCCTGCTATTACTACTTGATGAATGGCTGGATTGAATATAGATGAATGGTTCTGGACTGCAATGGTTCTGAACTGCCACATAGTCGTGGTGAACATGAGAGAACTAGAGCGTGACATGGTGCTGGCTGCTGATAGGTCCAAATGATGGTAAGCATAAATCGTGAGATACAGCTGAAAAGGGCCATTTTCGTGAGGCTGTGGGGAATTCGGTTGCATAATCACAGCCTTGCCAACCCTTCAACGCTTGGGGATATCGACGTCATAGTACTAATGAGTTAGTTGTAAGCGGATTGCCAAGACATCTATGCAGATACGCGCACGAGAGTTCCCCGTATGGACCCGTAGGATTTCAGCCCCCAAATTGTGGTCGATGATGATTATGGTTGATAGTTCGTAGGCTCTATGTTGTTGGGGGGTGTTGTCGATTTGGGGAGAAAGATTTAGTACATACAAAATGCCTACGAAGAAATATATTAGATATTTTTAGCTATATGCGTTGTTCGCATAGTGCCTAGGTATGTCTTCCTTTCGCTTTCTTTTAGTTGTTAAGTAAAGATCGTCCTTTAGTAGTACGTAGGTTCTACCCCGGAGTGGGGGCTGTGGGGGCTCGGGGAGTTTTCGACCGGCTAGGTAAGAGACATACGCAGTCGTGATGAGCTGTACGCGCAAAACTGCTAAGTCCGAATACGCGTAAATGCAGGACAAGTTTTTAGCGGCTCACTAGCCGTTCATCATCCAACAACGACGTCTGCACAACACAGCCTACTTATGTACAAACAGACGCCATGGCCTTCCAGCCATTGTCAAATTTCCTGAATCCATCTTCATTCCAGGATTTTTCTTGATGTTAATCCTAACTCTACTCGTATTTGCTAAAATTGTCTTCATGGCTTTCGTCATGGCATGCCATGAAGTTGGCCAGATGCTCACGTATAAGAAGCAGAGCGGTGGCCATTATTGCTTACTCCAGCCTCACAAGACATCCTATCTCTTGGACATAGATACAACATGTCGCGTTTTACAAAAGTCCTTCTACTTTCATTATCGGCCACTACCATAGCCTCCCCTTTCCGTGCCCGTCAAGACAACAGTTCATCGATCGAATGGAGCTCTTGTGAGATACAGGATGCGAGTATAGGTGTGGAATGCGGAAGCCTCAATGTTCCTCTGGATTACACTGATGAATCGGCTGGGGAATTGAGCCTCGAGTTGCTCCGAGTCCCTGCGTCGAATGGTCCTTCTAGAGGCAGCATTTTCTTTAATTTCGGTGGCCCTGGTTCGCCTGCCATACCCGATCTTGCTGGATACGGAATCATATTACAAGCGTAAGTGTGTGTATTAAACGTTGACATTCAAGTGTTAACCCGACTTTTTATCAGGCTCACGGGAGGTGTTTATGATCTCGTTACGTTGAACCCACGGTAAGAATTTCCAAATATTTACATTACTTTATGGTTTTCTAACGTTGAATTCTATAGAGGTACGGGAAAGACAATCCCATTCGAGTGCTACACCAACGCCACTCAAAGAGCAACTGCGCAGCTTTCAAATCCCATCATTTCTGGAGATGCCTCAGACGCCGCATTGGGGACAGTTTGGGCGACCTCTACAATTTATGCTGAAAACTGCCACGAGCTACAAAACAAAACTGGTAGATTTGTCGGCACGGCTTTCGTGGCAAGAGACATGATGCGGGTTGTAGACGCCTTGAACGAGGACGGATTATTGCGATACTGGGGTTTGTCATATGGGACTGCGTTAGGCGCAACACTGGTTTCCATGTTCCCAGACCGGATCGATAAGGTCATACTGGATGGTGTCGTGAATTCCCATGAATATTACAATACCTTGTAAGTTTCATTCACCCCGTGCATTTTCTAATACTTGAACTAATCAATCTTCAAAAGTGAGACGGAGCTTCTCACCGATGTCGACGCAGCTTTCCGAGGTTTCTGTGAGAGCTGTATCGCAACCCCCGAGAATTGTACGCTGGCGCAAAATCACACTGCAGAATCACTTGAGACGACCCTATACGACTTCCTCGATGACCTGAAATCTAACCCAATCCCCATCCCCATCCCAGCGGAAGGTGGAGGAAGTGGTTTCCAAGTCACTTATACCTCTGTAACGCAGTTCATTTACAGTGCGTTGTACAAGCCCGCAGACCTGTGGCCTTTACTTTCAGTGGTGCTAGACGCGGCAATGACAGGCAGTAACACTACCTTGCTCCTGGAGAACCTAGCTGGCCAGGAAACCACGGTCGGAACCAATGAGGCTCTCCAAGGCATCAAATGTTCCGACAAAATCCCCCGCGCCTCGTCGCTTGAGGAGGTACGACCAGTCATTGAAACGAGACACGAGATGAGTAGATTCGGGGCTTCTCCAGACAGCACCCTAACAACTTGCGCCCAATGGCCATTTTCCGCGGCGGAACAGTACAGCGGAGACTTCCAAGCCCAAACGAAGAACCCAGTTCTCCTTCTCGGAAACACCTACGATCCTTCGACACCGCTGGCTAGTGCACGAAACATCAGTCAGGGATTCGAAGGAAGTGTGGTTCTTGAAAATGAGAGTTATGGTCATTGTACCATGTTGACCATGGCGAGTCGCTGCGTGGCGCTTGCTATTCGCGATTATTTCGTGAATGGAACGCTTCCGGATTCAGACACCAAGTGTCAGCCGGATTTCGGGGCTTTTACAGGAATTAATGCAGCTAAACAGTGGCTCGCGGTTTCTCAAACACTGGACCAGTAGATTAGATGTTGTTATAGGTTGGTAATGGAGAGCTGGAATGACCGAGCGATGGATGTATGATAAGATAGTGTATTGTTTTTTGAATTGAGTATTGTATTTCAATTTCTGATCTTTCCACATGTCGTTTGAAACAAATTAATTCTGAAATGACCTACTAAGGGTTGTTCTAGGGGAAGTAATTTTTACCTATACTAAATCATGAATTCATTATTCTCAATAAACAGAAGCCTCGTCTTCAAATTAACTAGCAAATCAGACGGCAGATTGTTTTTAGAGGCCAAAGCCCCTGACGCGTTCGCAGATCGCGGGGCTGGTCCCTGCGCAAGGGTCGTAGCGAAGCTCAAGCTCGCAACTACACCACAACAAGAGCTGGTTGCGAATCCCTCGCGGCCAAACTCTCTCCACCTCACCTCACTTTTCCAAGGGCCCTGCATCTCCGTCTCTAGCACCCTACAGAACCATGTTGATTCGCAAACAGCTATTCTCCTATTTGGCGTCAAGCCAGAGTCTCTCCACCCTCTGCCGTTTCACCGCCGCCATTGCTCTCCCTATTATTTGACCTGCCCATGGTATCGTGTGCGCCATGTCGGCTCTCTACCTGGCCGTGCAAATCCAAATTTGCGGCGAATGTTTTGTGTCGAGGCTTTTGGGATCACGAGTTCTTGTGGAAAATATACCCCTTTACCTGGCGCTTGCTGTACCGTGGATGCAAGTGTTTTTCTCCACTGATAAGATAACCTGACTTCATTCACCATCGAGGCTCGTTTCAACGCCGATATCAAACTTATGGAACACAAACCGGAGAAGCTGCAGACGACGAATGCGCTCTTAATACGCTCAACACAGTCACGCAACCCTAGTATGAATATCAAGAAGTCGGAGAGAAGGGACAATGGTCCACTAAAGACGCTGGCTCGTTGGTTACTCGAGAATCAAATCAGTAAGTTACGAAACCCTTCTAACACCAGCGCATTGTTTGTCTCTACTTCTGCACATTCCCCGCATTATCACTTGAGCCATGCTAACCATGTTGTTATTTGTATAGACATCTCTTTCAACGTCATCACCCTACTTTTCCTTACGCACGTTTGCATGCCCAAGGTCCGATCATATACGTACAAGTTTTTCACGCTATCATACTACAACCCCAACACCGGGAAATATGCGGCTGGTCCTGATGATATCTACTTCATTGCCTTCTATATTGTGGTCTTGACTGGTCTGCGTGCTAGTGTGATGGAATATGTTCTAGCTCCGCTAGCTAGGCTATGGGGTCTATCTAAAAAGAAAGAGGTCACGAGGTTCTCGGAACAGGCATGGATGTTGATATATTATAATATCTTTTGGCCTTTTGGCATGGTATGTGTCTCTATACTATATGTATTGTACTTTCCACTAACTATTCTTAGTACCTTTATTACAAGTCACCATACTTTCTCAATCTACAGGAATTATGGACCAATTGGCCCCAGAGGGAGCTTGATGGGCTTATGAAAGGCTATATCATTGGTTCATATTCTTTCTGGATACAACAAGTCGTGGTTATCCATATCGAGGACCGCCGAAAGGATCATTGGCAAATGCTAGCACACCATCTTGTTACGATTGCTTTGATCCTTGCATCTTATGTCTACCATCAGACTAGGGTTGGTAGTGTGATCATGGTGCTGATGGATGCTGTAGATCTTGTTTTCCCTGTAAGTGCTATAAAATCTCGGGGTATTTAGACCTGCTAATAAACAGAATAGCTTGCCAAATGCCTAAAATACCTCGGCTTCACCACTATCTGCGATGTTTTATTTGGCGTTTTCATAGTGTTATGGCTTCTGACACGTCATCTATTCTACCTCATGATTTGTTGGAGTCTTTATTCCGACCTGCCTCGGATTGTAGCTCCAGCATGTTACAAAGGCACCGCGGATAATCTCCAAGGACCATTCCCCATACCTTCAGACTGGTCTCATCTGACAGAGCCCTTTCGAGACTTTGCGGGGACTGTGTGTTGGAACAACAGCATCATGTTTGCCTTCCTATCTTATCTCCTCATACTACAAGTCATGATGGTCATGTGGTCCGTCTTCATCATCCGAGTCGCTGTGCGCGTGTTGAAAGGCAACAGCGCCGAGGATATCAGAAGCGATGGAGAGGAAGATGAGATAGAGGGTAAGGACGAGGCGATGGAGAAAGACGTGTGCACTGAGGCGATTAAATTGAAGGACTGGGAACGCCGCAGTGGGGTTAAGAGAAACGCGAATGCAAGTGGCGTCATCTTACCTAGATACAGCAGCGATCATAAGGAGTTGCTGAAGCGAATCGGATGCGAGCAGCAAATCAGCTGAAGGGGACGTCGTTTAGAGGAGAGCATATACAATAATAGATAGTCTTAGAGGGGGAAATGCAGGTACCCGCACTAATACTTAATAAAGAGAAGCTTGCGAAGGGGCCAGGCGGGCAGTTAGGAGCAAGGGCCTTCTTCTCACTTCAAGGCCCGCGGCGTCGGAGTCTGTCCATAGAAAATAAATCCAGATGAGCAGGGACCACATGAAATGGTTCCACTCGACTGACAGCGATAATCGAAAGCCCTGCTTATTGTTGTCTATGTACGTATTCGATGCCATTCTTCCCGTGGTGGCTAAAAATTAAGTTCGCATGTTTTGTAGCCAGGCATCTAATTTCCTTCCGGCTTCCGCGCTGACGGGTCATTTCATTTCCTCATGGCTGATTTCACGTGCTTTTTGTGAGGTACAAAAGGATGGGTGGACCTGGCTGGGTTTTGTTTTTTGATACTTGACTTTTTTTAATTGTTGTCTCTCTTTTGCATGGGATTGCTCGTGCCTTCTTTATTGTCATTCTTTTCTTAAGTCACTTCGGGATTGCTAGCGAGGTCACTGTCTGGCTGAAGTCTATCATCATCTTCACTCCGCCATAATGGCTTCACACAAAGGGGAACCCTCCCCACACACCAACCCATCGCCAACCCGCTTACGAGGAAAAGGAACACGACGTCAACAAACCCAGTCCAGTAACATAAACCATGAACCCTTAACAACATCAACCAACGGCATCACCTACCAACCCCATAAACCGAAGAAACACCCTAACCAACAAACCCCGCGTTCCCTCCTCCACAACATCAAACGCTTCGCCAAAAAACACACCTTCACAATTCCCCTCCTCCCAATCCTCACACTCCTGACTCTCTACAGCCTAAACCCCACCCCCCACAACCCCCTCCACCCCTTCCTATTCCTCTCCTACGCACAACCACCGAGTCTAGACCCCACGCTTCCCATACACTACGGAAAAGGGAAACGCGATATAGCGTTCGTGGCATTCTGCATCCTCCTTCTATCACTCACGCGCGAATTTTTCATGCAAGAAATCCTCCATCCACTCGCGAAGCACGTAGGGATACAATCCCGCTCCAAACAGCTCCGCTTCACAGAGCAATCCTACACAGTGCTCTACTACCTTTTCACGGGGCCTCTGGGACTCTACATCATGTCTTCTTGCACACCGATCTGGTATTTCGACACTAAGGGAATGTATGAAGGGTTCCCGCGTAAGACGCACACGGGGTTATTTAAGTTATATTATCTGCTGCAAGCGGCGTTTTGGGGGCAGCAGGGGGTGGTTATGGTGTTTGGATTGGAGAAACCGAGGAAGGATTATAGGGAGATGGTTGTGCATCATGGGGTTACTTTGATGTTGATTATGTTGAGTTGGAGGTTTCATTTTGCGTTTATGGGGTTGGCGGTTTTTGTTAGTCATGATGTCAGTGATTTGTTTCTTGCTGTAAGTTTCACCTCCCCCCCATTATTTCCTCTTCCAAGAAAGAGAGAGAGAGAGAGAGAGAGAAAGGAAGAGAAGAATGAAAGGGAAAAAAAAGCTAACTCAAGTTTTCATCTAACACAGCTCTCTAAATCCCTCCACTACACCCTCCCCGCCTCCTCGCCCCTCCTCCCAACCTTCTATCTGCTAAACCTCCTAACCTGGATCTACAACCGCCACTACCTAAACATCCACATCCTCATCTCCCTAATCACAGAGTTCAGAACCATAGGGCCTTATGAGTTGAATTGGGAAACGGAGCAATATAAATGCTGGATTAGTAATTTGATCGTGGCGGCGTTGTTGGGCGCGTTGCAGGGTTTGAATCTTTTTTGGTTGGGCTGTTTGGCGCGGGTTGGGTGGAGGGTTTGGTCTGAGGGGGTGGTTGTGGATGTTAGGAGTGAGGATGAGGATGAGGATGAGAAGGGGGAGGGAGAGGGAAAGGTGGTTGGGGAGGAAAAGAAGTTGAATGTTGTGAAGGAGGGGGGATTGGGTCGGAGGGGAAGGGGAAAGGGGAGGCGAAGGGGAAAGAGTTGTAATGGGACTTTGCCTTTGAGTGTGGGTGGGTAGGTGGGGCGGGGTTGTTTTCTACGTTGGTGTTTTTGGATGGGATTAGTTTTTGGAAGAAGGGTTGGGATGGGATGGGATAGAAATAGGTGAAATATATATTAGAGATACGTTAATGTAATAATCATAATCAAGATAGAATAAATTAATTATACTGGAACGACCCTCTTACCCTTGGAATCAAACTCGCATATAGAGTATCATAGATCCTTGCAGTTACTCCGCCTTCAAAGAAGACAAGCTCGTGGATAGA
>AJFL01000364.1:0-42557 GCA_000467735.1 Rhytidhysteron rufulum CBS 306.38
GGACGGCCCGCCGATGGAACCGTTTTCGGGCCATTTAAATTTATCAATCGCCCTGCATACCGTGCCGCCTTCACCACATCATTACATTATCCGCAGGCCACCTGCAGCGCATGCACGACATGCAACTCTCTTCCCTGTGCATGCAAGAAATTCGATTAGTACCTGCGTTGTTCTTGAGGCCTAGAATCTTCTTATTACGCCGTACACAGTACATCAATCACGTCACGTATTCTTCTTTCCAGCCCAGCCGACCCAACGCTTATATGCAAGGCAAACTTAAGTTTTTGTCAAAATGGCCTCTGCAATAGCGGGCCGTGGCCCGTAAACTACACTCATGTCTCGTCTAAGATGGGTCCATGAAGCTATTAACTATAACCAGCTGATAAGTGGCACTGTGTGCTCTACTCCATGCTGGCACGAGGCGACAGAGGTTTATGAGGTGTATCCATAATTTGAGTCTAGTACAGAATATTAACTGTATCGCATTGCCATATGGTATCTTAATATTCGAGAGAAAGAGTAAACTCCCGACGTCCAATGTCATCAATTCCTTCCATAGAGGTCCACACTGCCCTCTTATGCTCCATCAGGACAGTCATTCTATGCCTTAGCGGCCAGTTCCTTCTCAATGGCATCCTTTAGCTGGTCAGGCTTTGTTGTACTGAACCATCGCCCCTTGACCTTTCCATCTCTTCCTATCAGGAACTTCTCGAAATTCCATTTGATACGCTTGAGTCCCATGACACCCGGCTTCTCGCTCTTCATCCATTCATACAAGGGGTCTGCGTTATTTCCATTAACGTCGATCTTGCCGAGAATAGGAAACGACACGCCGTAGTTGACCTGGCAAAATTCCTGGATTTCGTCGTTGGTACCAGGATCTTGGCTACCAAATTGGTTGCAAGGGAAGCCGATGATGGTAAAATCGGGATGTTGAGCGCCAATATCCTATGGGTCCGGTATGTTAGTTGCGAGGACGCGGAAAAGGAGGGGCGGGTGAAATGAACATACCTTGTACAGCTTCTCAAGGCCGGCAAATTGAGGGGTAAAGCCGCACTTCGAGGCCGTGTTTACGACGAGGACGACTTTGTTTTTGAGGTTTGCAAGAGGGTACTCCTTGCCCTTTTCTACGGGTGCCATGCTGGTTAGCGCAAGACGTTTCATTTTTGGCGCAGGCACGCAGGGGATACGAACTATCTTTGGGGGTGAATTCGAAAAAGTTAGTCGCAGAGGCCATGGTTCTCGCCTTGGGATATTGAAAGAAACGAGGCCAAGGTTTGATGAACGGTCGTGACGCGATAGAAAGGAAGCAGTAACGGGCGAAAAAAGACGAAGGGTGTGAGTGACGGAGGTGGAGCGGTGGAGCGGCTCTAAGGGCGTGCGGGAGGCGACGGAACATGATGCGATGTGCACCGAGAAAGGGGAGATGGCAGGCACACCTGAGGTCAGGTGGCGGGGCGATACAATGACGTATGTATGGACGACCTCGGGAGAACAAACCACCTGCATGAACCGAGGCACAACAGCCCTGGCTACGTACATATCATTCACCTCTAATGCTCATCCTCACATCTCTACATTCATTCACTCATTTCATTTACACTTCGATTCTGCAAAACAAACAAATACAAAATTGCAAGCGCTATATATATGTGCCATTTGTTTCCCGCACGATAGTGGGAGCACGCCCCCCTATTATGGCTTCCTAAATCACGACTCCCCTCATTCCATATAAAAAAAGAAAAAACGAAACTACAAAATTCCAACTACTACAAATCAAGCAACAATTTGGGTACAACTGAACAAGGCGAACGTCGGTACGGGCGTCGCAGGGTATTTTGCTGTCTAACATCGTCCACATGCAATGCCATTAGCCTAGCACTCGTGTTCGTCTGCGCTGCTCAACTCGAGGCACGACGCGAGAAAGTGTCGCCTTGGGCAATCCTTGAAGAGCTCCGGCGATAATAGGGGCCTTGCAATAACATGTCCAGCACTGGAAGCGGTGCGGGGCGCATGGTCAATCCTCCGGGGGTGATATCATGGTCCTTATTCATTGGCAATCCAGGCATTGTAGATGACAGAAAAAAAGAGAATAGCATGCTTGGAATCATGCAAATCCGAGGGTAAATAATTCCAGTAAATCCAGATCCATAACGGCAGAATTCTAGGCCTGTGTGGAGTGCGTGAACCTACTCTATGAGACTCCTCCTTCATCCAAGTCCCTTGAGTTGGGAAGCAATCTTCTGAAGAGTGAGGATATCGTCGCTCAATTGAAGTCCGTCAAGATCCTTTGGATCATGTAGGCTTGTCAGTGCTTGCAGAACGCCTTCCTTGCGCTTTTGAAATTCAGTCTGCAGTGTTTGCTTGCGCTGGACTAGTTGGTTATGTACAGCTACAGCCGCAGAGTTGGATCCTTTGGCGGTTGTGGTCTTCATACGCTTTTCGTTAGATTCCTCTGTAGAACCAGATTGCTTTCGCTTTCGGCTGTTGTTGCGTTTGGTGGAGGCGGTGGTCCCTTGAGCAGGTGGAGTGATTCGGTCAGTCGGAGACACGTTACCCGTGTAGTCGTGCACCCGCTTCATGTGATCAAAAAGATTGTACCTGCGAGGAAAGCCATTGCCAGGTACTGATCGCTCGCAATCTGGGTATGTGCAAAGATGAGGTTTGGAACCATGTCCGTGCATGCCATGGGCCTCGCGCTCGTGTCGGAGAAGACATGCCGTCGAAGAGAACTGAACGCCGACGCAAGCCTTGACTTTGCAGCGGAAAGGTCTGAGGTGAGAGTCCACATACTTGCTATGTTGATATGAGTATGATACAAGCATTAGAATAGTGGGGATGCACTTACTCATAGTTGCACTTGAGTTTGGTTGGCTTGTGGTTACATCCTGGCTGCCCCTCATTGGGGCAGTGATACAGGTCGTCCTCTCCTGGTTGGGCCTGGTAAAGGGGATGTGTACGCGCAAACTTGCCCTCAGCATCTTCGATGTTTTGTGCCGCAGCGGCCTGTGATGGAGACAAAGGCTCCTCTTCGAAATCCTCTCCGTGAGCTGATGGTAGCTCGATAGAAGTGGATGCGAATTCATCCTTTTCGATTCTGGGCAATCGTCAGTACCGAAATGTTTCAGGGATTTCCACACGACCTACTTGGCTGATTCCATCATGTTCTGCTCATATTCGTCCTCAGAAAATACAGCGGGCTGCGCGACGCTTAGGACACTGCTCGTGGGAGATGCTACAAAAGTCCTGAACATCTGTTCAGTATTGGATGCTCTCCTTGAGGACTCCGGCGTTGAGCTGCGGGCAAATTCGGTGCTGAATTGTGGACGACGAGAAAACTGATGTGCGCCTGCGCCGACATGCAACGCGTTCGAGGATGCGTCATTAGCCCCATATATGAATGGAGAGTAGAAACGTAGTTGTTGAGATGATTGCCGTGGAGGAATGAACGGCGCAGCATATGTCTGAGCGTCACTCGACAACCAAGGTTGTGATCCATCAACTTCGTTTGAGGATGTGAACTGGGGCATGGTGGGGCCTTGGAAATGACCGTAGCCCTGGTGAGTGTAATTGGAAAACCCAGACATGGAGAAAGTGGAGTCTCCAACGTCAGACTCTCCTGAAGAAGGTGGGAGTAACAGCTGGTTCATGTCGGAGTGTGACGCATTAAGAGCATTATAGCTGTCAGCGCTGAGAGACGGTGAGTATAGATCTTGTCCAAGAAAGTGATCACTCAGTTGGCTCCTCGTGTCTTGTGGACTTCTCGTCCGGAAACCTTCAGCCATTCTCGTTCCTCGCCTAGCAGCGTCCGGTTGGCTCTGGTAAGCGCTATCACCCATGCTAGAGACAGAAACGTTATCATCCTTGTGAGGAAATATATCCAGATGTCCACTCATGTCTGGGAGATCCAGTTGCGAGGGGAAAAGGTCCTTTCCTGAGACGCACACTCCAGAGACAGACTGGCTCCACAGGGCGACGTCCAAGGCGGGATTGAAGAAAGAAAAATTGCCAACAGGAGAACCGTCGAAAGAAAGCTCGCTGAACGTGTGTGGTTAGTGTACGAACAACAAAAATTGAGTGAGAGCAGCAACAAAAATCCAAGATGACTGTTTAGAATAAAAAGAAAACGCCATGTTAGTAAAAGAGTCTCCCCAGATCAAGTCCTACTCGAATAATTAGCACGGTACTGTACAAGGATACTCTCCAGCACACACCAAAGTTTATATGAAGGAAGTTGGGCCCTGGACATGGTGCTCCATGATAATTGCTTCGTCGAATTTCAAGAATGAGTCTAGAGCCCGCTTTTCGTCAAGGTGAGAGAAAATCCTTGGAAGCTGGCCATGGTAAAGGCATCCTTGGGCGCATCCCGGTGTGAACAGAAAACAAACTGATCCTTTAATCCAGAAGGAATTATAGCCATTTGAAATTGGAAGAAATCCGGTCTGAAAGCATCCTGATATAGCTTACAAGTTCTCTAGGAGCTTCAATGAGCACGCTACAAGTCAGTTCATACAAGATCAAATCAAATTGGATGGGTTGGATAGGCGGTTTTGAGCCTGTCGGTACGTACTTTGACATTGTATTAGTCCAAAACAGTCCATTGGCAAACAATATGTTACCGTCCAGAACAAGGAAAGCCTAAAAATGGGTTTATCCTACGGCAAATGAAACTCGAGAAATGGCTCCTTCCTTGGCTCAGGCGGCTGCCTGTAAGAATCTATCCGGGGCAAAAATGTCTTTTTGTGCATCGACTAATGGGGTCTCCAAGGCCTTCAGCCGTGTGTGAGGACACGCCATAATATCCTATGTTCGTTACTGGGAAGGAGAGACCTACATTTGAGTAATCCTCGATGGCGTTCACAAATCAGAAGTAGAGCCGCCCTTGAATCTCCATGCCCTTTCTGAGCAATGGAAACTAGCAGAACTCATCTCTCTGGTATTTCAACGTTGACTAATCGTATCTCATGGATGCATGGCAGGGGCAACCACGTGAAACCTGAAATTCCGGGGAAAACCCAAGACGGACTGAGATCCTGGCTAAACATCCATTGGAAGAAAGAGCGAAACTATAAATGAGAAGTCCGGGAAATGGAGCCTGAACTGGTGGAATTCCATGGGTAGACAATTGAACCTCCTGGGGGATATTCCTCTGGAGCTGTAATGGCGACAAAAACAAAAAAACAAAAACAAAAAAAAATACAGAGAAACAATGCTACATGCTCGTGGAAAACAGAACAGTGACTCAAAAGAATTGACTTAAGAAATGACTGAAAGAGAGAGCAGTGGGGAATGGGACCGTCGGGCAGTACCTGGTGTGGGCTCCTTCGTCTGGGCTCCGATTTGTCATCCTGAGCTGGCTGCTCTTGTGCTTAACTTTCAGAAATTCAGGCTGTGGATGTAGTGCCAAAGGCGCGAGGAGAGAATTTGGGCGTCGTAGAAGTGTAAGCTCTTTTGCTGGGGCGAAAATTGTTGTTGTGTTGTGTTGTGTTGTGTTGTGAGGTGGTGAATTGAGTTGAGGTGTGAGGGATGAGATGGGATGGGAGGAGAGAAGAGAAGAGAAGGAAGAGCGGGCGGCGGGGGGGTTGGGAAAACCAACGAGAAGAGCGAGACTCGGCCGTCCTTCAAGGCCTAGCGGGGGAAATGATGAGTTGTCCAGCGGGTGGGGCCATGATAATTTTCGCAGGAGCAGAGGCAGATTGGCTGTGAGCGCTGAAGGGGGAGCGCCACGCCCTTAAAACCTGAGTCGCATATGGCTATGTGACCTTGGCCTTGCCCGTGCCGTCCCGTCCCAGCAGTAGGGGTCGGAAATAAAAAATCCCTTCGGCATCCATCCGTCCTATACCGTATCCTTACCGTATTACCAGTGACTAATCTGCAGATTCGGCCCGAACAGCCTTGGAAAATCGAAAAATAGCGATTCTGCTGGGACTTACTTGGACGTACATACATTCCATACGCGTGTGTCGGTATGGGGAGCTCGGCCTATACATGTGTATTGCCAACCCTAGCCGCCAGCAGGCCGCTCGGCCAAATATAACGCACGCGGCGAGCCACACAGCGCGCGACATCCCCAGGCCTGGCGCTGGCACTGGCACTGGCATGACCGTGGCCGCAGGCTGTGAAGAGCTGTGCGTCTGGTGCTCTCTCGTGCTCTCTCGTGCTCTTCTTCCAGAAGGGATCCTCGCATCACAACCTGCCATGCCCTAGTCCGCCGGCTCGACAACGCCGCCAGCTGCTGCGTCGACCAAGGATATGCCCCTGCTGCGTCAATTTCGATCGGCCTTGCGTTTCAATTACCCTCATCTCAACCCTCTCCACCCATCCGCACTCTGGCCTTGTTCGAAAGCAGCGCGCTGATGAATCTACACATGCTCTACTGTGTACAATCTCTCGTCTGCTGCCATGGTCCGCGTCGTTGTCCGCGTCGTTGGAAAGCAGCCGAGGTCTTAATTACCGCCGGCCCTTCAGCCGTCCCTTCTCGGGCGTGTGCGTGTGCGCTGGCCGGCTGCCTTCTTCTCTTCAAATACCCCTCTCCAGATCAGAGAGGGATTGATTGCCTGCCCTCGTCCCGCGCTGCAAGGCTGTACCTTTGACAAAACACAATACAATTAACAAGCATGATCATGGTCTCACAAAACACTTGACTTTGCAGTCCACGTATCGTAGACAATGACATAGGCGGCAATGGCCATAGCATCAATTGTACGACATGTTATCAAGGAAATGGAACCTACCGCTGCAGTCCCTCATCACAGTTCTAGTCCTTGGTCAAGGCATAGCGATGGGAGCCACGAGTCTGAACGTAACACAATAGCATCGTCTCATGTTTGGCACCTAAAAAAACAAATTCCAAATCAGCAGCCTGGTAGAGCGAAAGCGGTTGACGTGTATAACGACAGAGAATTAGAATGGAATCAGATACATAGAAGTGATAGATGAATAATATTTTCTTCCCCAGCCGTCTTCTAGACCATCGGTTGAACTATGCTTTTTGTATTACGATCATCAAAAGTAAGAAATCTTGCTCTTCTTTGACAAGAACGCACATAAATATGTATTTTGTATTGCTGACGCTCTGAGATGTGGTCAACACCTCCTGACGATCCCGCGCCAAGTAGGTCGAACGGAGTCCACCAAAGAACGCTGTAAGGGAGAGCGAACTACCCGCCAGTTCACGATAATTCCATGGGTTGGGGACGGGTCCCGATCTTTTGGGCGCACCACTTTTGATTTTCGGGGAACCGCTCAAGAAATGGGGGCGTTGAAAGGCTCACACAACAGCGCCAGTCAGCGTATATATCTCATGCCCTACTGGTCTGTCAGTTGGCCATCCGGGAGGTTGGGCATCAATTTCGTCGAGCCTCCACGCCAAAACCGAGAGCCTTTTCCATTTTAGTACAATAAACAGATAGGGGGAAAATGTAGTTCACGTATGATTGTGAAAGCAAATAGGCTCTGTGGCTCGATACGAAAAGCTTAAAGCAGAGGATGAAAATTTAGATGATGATGTTCTCGAGATTACATATCCAGGTAGACAGAGTGAGTATGACTAAGCATATCAATCAGTTGTCCTTGGGTTGACGTCAGTCCAGGACCATCCTCCATCTACCCACAAAACACCTTCGGATCTGCTTCGGTAGCTCCTTCGTTTGCGGAGTATCTGTGGAGGATGTTCAGGGACACAATAACGTATGCAAAGCTTAAATTATCTATTATCAGATGCGCTTTACAGTCATTGCATGCCTTCTTATTTGTCACGAAAGTAGCCTTCCGTCTAAATGTAATCATCCATGGTTTACTTTTCCATGTTGGTAATTTCACTCTCAACTTCCACTATCATTAGATATTTTTTCATGGTGTCTACCAAACCTCCGCAGATCCATCGGCGTTCCTAGTGAATCGTTCCTACATATAATGCATCATCTTAGATATTCTTTAGTCTCGATTGCCTGCTAGTGATGAGACACATATTCGGCTTAACCGATTTTCATCGTTGTGCTGCTATAAACAATCGATACATGTAAGATCAAGTGAGATGTAACCATTTGAGGGGACATATGAATCAACAAAGAAATAATAGGAGGAAAACAAACCTGCATATGGTCTAGACAGGTACATTCAACAGTTATCTAAGGACGAATAATCTCTCGAGAGGTAGTCCATAAGGTTACAATTCTCCTTCTAAAGATCCCGTTCCAACGCACATCAGCCTAGTGAACGGGGCCATCAACCCCCACAGGCGTACAAAGGCGCTTTGTTTCAATAGATGGCTTTCTTGTGACGTAACCGTCATTCTTATTCATGACATGAATGATAATCATAGCTCAAGTGCTACCAGGTAGGTAGTAGATATGCATCTCGGAATTACTCTCTGCACAATTCGGCCGCCATATCCTACGATAGCACTCTGTGACAAGAAGGGATGCTACAACCTACGGTTGTCTATTTCCGCTAACCATTGATCATATCGTTTAGCCTTAAGAGGTCCGGGCAGCTCCTGATATTTGAGAGACGAATTCAGAGCTTTGTCTATATCTGTATCATGGTACATACATGTTACACCTAGCTGGATGCGTTGCAGTGCATATGTTTCCTATGATGAAGTTATCTCATGCGTGTCTACATATGTATACTCTCATCTGAGCATGTATATGTGTAACGTATCACAGCGACCATTATGTCACGGATCAGCAGATGACCTTCTTTAATGGTCGGTCCTCGTAATCCCATTGGCCCACAGCCCCGACTCAGGGTCTTCGGCTGCACGACAATACATCCCCCCGGATAGCAAGAATGCGGGGAAGCTCTCTGGGCCACCTGCCATTGGAACGATAGATGGGCTTCTGCGTCATCCACCCCGTACTAAAGCCAGTGGGATCCGGGGTGAGCTCTTATCAATCCCGCCGCTGCCACGGGCTGTTATCTTCCCCTCCCTCTCACTGCTCTTCCCTTTCCTCCTGTCACATCAACATTACACCCACACCTGCCCACACTCAAACAATGCCCTCGCCTTTCCATCAGAAATACGCCACCCAGAACCACCACACCTTTTTTGCCAAAGAGACCCCAGCTATGCCGGACGCTCCGGGCAAGGATGCAGACCGTCGAGCTTCGACTTCATCAGCGGGCTCTCCTCCTGCATCGCCCACGGAACGCAGAAGGGTCTGTATCTCCCATTTATAATGCTTCATGTAAACTAGCATCCCATGCTAATCCATATGTTCTGTTAGTCATCCGGCACGATGAGGTTTGCAAATCTGGAGTCCATGAAGCGAACTCAAGAGCTCGACAACCGTCGGGCAAGCCTATCAGATGCAAGAATCGGCCAGCCTGGCTTATTTGGAAGCTGGTGGAACTCGTAAGTAGTAAACCCAGTTGTACATATACAACTTTCTTTCTAACCTACCTGGAGCTTCACTCGCGGTACACCATCATCGAACACGCACAAGGAGACCAGAGACACCACTACATTGGGCCGCTAGGAAAAGATTGAGATCTGGTTGGAGAGGAACAGGTTTGAGCATGTAACCAAGCGGACATGCTGATTGAAATCATATAATACACAATTAGCTCCGAAATTGTGGTCAGAGGATTGTTTATTCACGACGGCTGCATTGTACCATAAACTTGAAGAAACTGAAATGAAATGAAATATTCTTAGTGGGAAGAAATGTAAACTATACCGCAGTTCTGTTGGCAGCAACTGCGTCTGAGCTTGATCATTTAGTTTGATAGAAAGTTGTGTTTTAAAGAAGTGAACTTGGGCAAGCACTGGCCAAGAAATTCGCATCGCTAGTACAATAGCTACCTAGGCGCTTTGGATGACGTTGGGCCAACTTTAAATGTTTTAATGCAACTTTCGACGATCCCCATGAGTAAAAGCCATTATGAGAAACTCCACGACTACCAAATAGTATATAAAACGAGCTCCCCAATCATCATGAGATACCAACCATGTTACAGAAAGGTTATAGTTCATAGTTACGACCAACCAAATGCTAATTACCAACATTATTGTTCAACAATCATCATCACTCATTAATTAACTTTGCCGTCAGATCTCAGTACTCATACAAAGAGGCTAGGAGGCTCGACTCGAATGGCGGTACTGCTCGAGATTCAGACCAGAGGGCCTCAGACCTCACTACCACTCCCCTCCATGACCTCGCGCTCTCTGCTCTCTTCCAACTCTGCGAGAATCTCGGGTAGCATGCCTTCTACATCCTCCTCCCTAACGCCAAGCGCTGTCATGATCAATCGCTTATATTCGGCTTGTCTCTCACCCATTCCCGCTACACTCAAATTCTGAACGACTTCCTTGACCAATTCACGTCGTTCAGCCTGTGCGCGCTGTAGAAGGAGCACCAAAAGAAGTTTCTCGCGAGTCGCAGCGTCGGAATCAGAAGGTACATCCATCGTTTCATGATTCGACGATTGAACAGAGCATAGTCGTCGTAATTCGCTCCGTTGTTCAATCTCTAATAACCCTTCAGCCTCTACAACAAGCATCCTCAATTCTTCTTCTTGTAATCGATCCCTCCCGTCATCTAGTTCCCCATCTACTGTTGTTTCGATCTCTACAATCTGCTTTCGGATCGTCTCAATCTCGGCTTGTCGTTTTCGAACAACCCGCTCTGCGTCGGCGGACTCAACCTCCTTTTCCTCAAGCTCTGCCTCGTACGCAAGTGCTAGCTGTTCGCATTTTTCTAGCAAGGTAGGGGCGACTTTGGTCATTAAATGCGAGGCGGTTTGAGAGCGGTATTGAACCTGATTATTCTGCAACGCGGCCATAGAGGAAGAAAATGGCAGACTAGTGAGGGGATGGGGATCTATGCCGTGGGGTGGGCCATGTCCATTGAGTTTATGTTCTGGTGCCGGTGCAAAAGGTGAGGATGACGCCTGTCTTGGCCTCCCATGTATACGTCTGCGTTGATTCAAGTCCCGGATCAAATCGTCTGCAGTTTCTCCTTTTTTATTTGGGATGTCGACGGCAACATTGCGGCCTAATAGGCTACGAACACACTTTCTAGCCCCATTGCGTGCGGCAATCATAATGGCAGTGTCGCCGTTTTGATCCTGAACATTCAGTAGTCTTGTTACTTCATCTGGGATCCAGGTCTCGGAAAGTTTGTTGATAATGCAATCGAGATAATAGCGTGCACAAATGTATTTATTCGTGCTACTTGTCGTAGCAGCGATGTGATGGAAGACTGTGCTCCCGAACCAGTCTGTCCTTACAACTGTTTGTTGAAGGATTTTCACCATAGACGGCATAGTGTTCTTGTCATGGTTGTTTGTGAACATCACCGCACGCATAAGAGGAGTTTCGAGGTTGTTAGAAAGGCAATCTATGCGTGCACCGCGACGGATGAGCTCACGCACTACCGATACGTCGCCCATGGCGGCTGCCCAGTGCATTGCCGAGTGACCTTTTTCGTCAATAGGTCTATCGAGGTTCACATTTGGCGGAGGTTCAGGTGGCGTAATAAACCGATCTTCAGAATCTAATAGCATAAAGTAGTCGAGGAGCGCGTCGGCCCATATTTGATGCTGTTGATCTTGAAGGGACATTTGATCTCCGCCTCGCTTTCGTTTTCGTGACCCTGTAGAAAACTGGGAATTGGGGAGCAGGTCTTGGTCTCCAAGTATGGATTCGGACACGACAGTGGAGTTGTCGGGAGTTTCTTCCCGGATATACTGCTTGCTAGGCTCTTCGAAAGGCTCCTCACTGACTTGGGATTGAGATGCGTTCGGTAATGCTGTGTATCGCATTAACTCATTGCTATGAAATTGACGGTCAAAGGCATCTCCGATAGGTTCAAGGGGTTCGGTGGGGAGTGGAAGAGGGTCTTACCGCTTCTTCTGGGTCCAGCGCTCTGCCTGGTGGCCTTTGGCCGATTTGTAGCAGCCGTAGCATGTTTTGGCGCGGGTGGAGGACTTCGATCTCCAGGTACAAAGTCGAATATAGGAAGAAGTTTGTCCAAGACGCCATTGCGCTCAGCTAGACCACGGCCATCGTGAAGAGGGACCCATGTTCCTAGTACAAAAGGTCAGAAACATCTTACAGAGGGCATCTTGCAGCCGGTGGCGGAGGCGTCTAACCTTGATATTTCCCGTAACCTCCCTGGACCTTCTCGTGTATGCCCTTCTGAACCTCGCGCTCCAGGATGCGGGTCCTGGCGGGCTTGTCGAAGTCGGCCACTTTGAGGATATGGGTTGCGTTGATCCAGTCGTCGGCGCGGCGGCGCATAACATGGTTGCCGGCGACATTGTATTCATAGACCGGGACCTGTTCGACAACATTAGCCTTGGTCGACTGCGCTGCGAATACGAATGCGCCTGAAGACTGGAGAGGGAGCTTACGTTGCTATACGTCGCAGAGTATATCTTGCCATCGGCGCCTGCAGCCATGACTTGTCGGAGACAGAGCAGGGAGGGTGGTGGGCAGCTGGCTGACGGTGGAGTCGCAGACGGGGGAGCTCGATGGGCAGAAGTGTGAATGCGCGACACCGTGAAACGCGTCGTCTTCTTGCCCTGCTCAGCACATGCCCAGCTGTCCGCCCTGCCCAGCTGTCTGGCCGCGCTAGGAGATCCTAGTGTGCGCTAGTGTGAACTAGTGGTAATCTATCATAACATTAGCAGCAACGGTTTAGGTAAGTTACAGGCCACCCAAGCTCGCACCCTCCAGCTAGACCTCAAACCTAAACATATCCACCTTCCACCACCACCACCACCACCCGCCGACGACGACCGACGACTTCGCATCAACTCCAGGAGTTTTCAATTCCTACCTCGCTCCGCCATGACCGTCACAGAGACTCTTAAGAGCGCCGTCGGCCTCGGTGAAAAGCGTGAGTGACGTGGCCTGCATCTTCCAATTGGTAGCTGCCAGAGCAAATCACGGCTGACCGACCCCAAACTGCAGAGGCGACGAGGGAGGAGATGTCGGCTGCCAGGCTGCCTATTGCATACCGCGACAGCTGTGCGCATCTCCTGATCCCCTTGAACCGGTGTCGCTACGAAGAGTATTATCTGCCGTGGAAATGTGAGGTACGCAACTTCTTCGGGAATGCCATTGTATCACGGGACGATCGCTGAAACAATGACGATAGAACGAGCGACACACATACGAAAAATGCCAATATGAAGAGTTCAAAAAGCGTGTAGCCAAGATGGATGAGCTTAGAGCCGCAAAAGGTGGAGCGCGGAGCAATTGAAGACGTTCAAATGAGGGCATCACATCGGGGAACAAAGCAAGGATGGAGAGAGCTGCATGTATATATTCGCAGCACCTTTGTCCATGTATTACAACTAAGATTATTACGGCGTCAATGATGAGATTTATCCGGCCATACTTTGTTTCCCGATTCGCGCAGACGTCACAATGGTCGTCCATTCCCCTCCGGCATTGATGCTACAGGTTCAACCCCCCAACCTCTTTCCCTAACACACTTAGTATGAATTATCTATGGTTTCCCAGGCTATTCATGTTCATCCCTTTTACAAGGGTGTATGTTTAGCGTGAACTTCCTTGGATTTCCCAAGCTCCAGCTAGGACCTATGCATGAGGGGGAACCTAGCACAAAACTTCATTGCTTTGTATAGGAATGATGTCATCGTCTTAAGACCTATTATTCTTTTAGCTCTGTTTATCTAGTGGTTACTTTATTTCCTTCGAACTTATTCTAACCATGCACGTCTTAACATACTCTGTTCGCCTTGTCGAAAACTTGGCAGCTGGTAACATTATCCATGATCCGAGGTTAGGTCGCAATTCTCCGAGGGGTCTACATATGTCTGTGGCAGCTTTATCGTCGAACGACTCGACGACAACTTCCGCCAATCATCACACCCCTAGCAATGGTGCATCAGGTTGTCCAATATATCCGCCGCGTCGCGGAAGACGCAGCGAACAACGACTCGGAATCATCATGGTATTGCATTTTGGTAAGCCTTCCCAGTTCTGCATTTTATTGGTCTTACTGTGGTTTAGGCATGTGCATTTACTGCGGCTAATAGAGCCTCATTTGTGTCGGATGTATACAGCATCGCAATCGAACCGTACGAGGATGACTCTGAGCAGCGTCGGCGCGTTTTAGTGCGCATCAAAGGTGAAATCGATCGTCCCTCGTTAAGCTTCATTTCTCATAAGCACCCAAGAATCCCTTTTGAAGACTGCCATGATATATGGCGTTCCCCGATGCAGTAGGTAAATTTTCTATTGTTTTCCAAAACCTCAATAACATGTTATGATCGCATACGTTCTCTGTTAGAACTTCAAGCAGATCTATTCAATGCTGAAACTCTTTTCGAAATCTGTATTAATCTCATTCCTGTCTGCAGTAAATGCCTTCCGGGCCTTGGTTACAGCAATCCCGGATGCCGGATCAAATGACGTTTCAAGCATTCGTACCCCGAGTTCCGACCCTTTTCAGAATGCCTCTAGAGGAGAAGCATACATGAGAAACGTATTCCAAGCGGATATGGATCCCTTTTTAGAAACCATGGATATGTATTGGCCTGACCTACGTGTATTTATTGTCAACTTGATTTATGGTTACTACCAGTCCGAGCTGAGTATCATCGACGCCGTCACCACATCTCAAATCAACATCGCCTCTTTGGTTCCTACAATGGTAACGGACGAAGTAGCATGGCATTTTCGTGGTCTGTTGAGGAATGGAGGCACGATGGACCAGATCCACTACTCGCTTCGCTTGACGAAGGATGTCTGCCATCTAACAGGAGTATCAATTGAAGGTATCCCCAAAGTAGAGGATGTTGTTAGTCAGGAGCGGTTATTTTGAGACTCTTCGTGGAATATTTTCAAAGTATGAACATAAGCAACCTAAGAATTCCATCCTCCGTCAATAGAAGAAACCGCCCCAGAAATAAACTTAGATTCATCGCCCAGCAGGAATGCGATCAAGCTAGCTACCTCCTCCGGTTGTCCAGATCTTCTCAATGGCACACTTAGAACCTCGCTCTTTCGTTTCTCGGTGGCCTCGTCACCAGCCTGCTTCGCCAGCGTTCCCGCCGCTGCATTCATCGGCGTCTCAATATAGCCACTGCTCGCCAATATTAGCATGCCATAATATACGAGCAGATAAGACCCACGGTGCAATAGCATTGACTCTGATACCCCTACTTCCAACCTCCTTTGCGGCAGACCTTGTCAGCCCAATAACGCCATGTTTGCTCGCTGAGTACGCAGCATTGAACGGCCGGCCTTGTACTCCTGCGATACTGGCGGCATTTACAATGCTACCGTAATCTGAAATGACTCTGAGTTGAGATCTCAGACAAAGCATCACCCCGTTCAGATTTACACCCATGATGTAATCCCATTCGTCCAGATCCTGGTCGGCGACGCCCTTGGAACCAAAACTCTTCCCTGTAATGAATGATGAGCTCACAGTAATCTTGCCTAGCGGGATGGTTTTTGGATCATGCCGGACCTATTACGCCAGCCAGATTTGCTGCTCCATCCAACTTGCCGAATTTCTCCAAGATCGCCTGGATCCATTCTTCAACCTCCTTGGGTTTGCTAACGTCAACGCGATATGGTAAAATGGAAACTTCCTTATACGTAGTTTGAATAGATTTAGTGGCTTCGAGCAGTCGTTCTGGAGTGATATCTGCTATCGATATGCTCGCACCACGACTAGCCAGTAGTTTTGCTGTTGCGAATCCAATTCCGGACGCACCGCCCGTAATTGCAATGACTTTGCCTTTGAATGACATTCTTATCCAAGCGCTGAGTATTCAAGGCTTGGGGAAGATATAAATTAGAGAATATAGATGGAAAACATAAAGGTGGTGTGAAAAAACAATTATTTGATGCTTATCAACGATCGCAACACCGGATATGCTATTCCGACCTTGTGGGAACACGAAGTCCCCAGTCCAGTTTAATTAATTTCTAGCCTGGGCTACATGCTACATGTTTCATTTTGTTTTCTTGAAAATAGTGGTAATGTGCTATATATTGGCAATTGTGATTTAATTCGAAAGCCAGATTTGATGTAAACCATTATCTACTTGGGGTTTCTTTCCTTGGTTCATCCTTTTATGATAAATGAACTACCAATTAGATATGCTACACTCTACCTCGCTCCAAGAATCTTTTAGGTATTAAAACAGTTTTACATCTCAAATATTCGCATCTAGCTCAAATGTTAGTAACCAAGCGAATGTTCAAATGATAACAAGAAACTAACAAATTTTTGGCCAGTGTATCGAGTCCACTTCCAGAATTATAGCCCCGGTCTAAATGATCCTTTAGCAAAAAATGAACAGCTCTCAAGTTACGCATCTCGAATCGATCGATATGTCCACCTTGATATTCTTCTTTGCCCAATAGCTCCTTTATCTTTGCCACTGTCAGAAAGCTTCTTAGCCACTCCCACTCGTCGTCTCTTCTTACGAAAAAACCAACGTTAGCATCACTAGCTTTGTCTCCGGATCTACCCAACACGACATGTCCCAGAGGCGCATCTTCCGCCTCCCCCCATGTATCTAGTGGCATAGGATCCTTTGTGTCGCATGAGTCTTGCGGGCCATAAATTTGAGTTTGGGGCGGTGGAACAATGGAAATGATGCGATTGTCTCCCCAAAGAAGGTGTGCACGATGATTGCAGGCGATTTGTGGGATCAGAGTTACGAAATATTCAAAAAAGGGTTTTGGCAGGGATTGTCGGAGGTCATTCGAGCGGCTAACACCCTATATCAAGGTTAACAGGACATCCGTGTAACAGCAGATTTTGTGCTATAACAGGGATGTTAGGGATAAGATGGGTGAATGATAAGGTCTTCACTTACCGGACACGATTGTAAGACAGTTTCATAAAGTTTTCTTGGGAATGCATCCGTGGCTTGTGGATCAAACAGGTCTTTATCTGTGGCTTGGGCGAATATCCTAAAGTCGACAGTGGCTAATTCTTGATTGCTAGCATTGACTGGACTTGTTCCATGAACATGGAATCTCAACTTGGAGAACTTGCTAGCCAAGTCCCCAATTGCATATCGAGCCTGATCTTCCATCCACTGGCATTTCTCCTCCATATCTAGGCCGACTAGATAAAAATGCCATTCTGCCTGATATCCGCCGTGAGCTGTTATACCGACACGAGTCGTTGGAGGTGGAGGGAGACCAGTGATACCAAACACATGAACGCGGTCTTCAGATAGCTGGATGGCTGAGATATTGGAAATATCAGCAACGGCATCGGAATTGTAATATAATGGACCGGAAATCTCGTAGACCAGCTGAGATGTAACGGTCTCTGTATTCACGACACCGCCGGTATTCTACACCCCATTAGTAGATTTTCTTTGTGACACGGGAATGTATTTGATACCGGTTCTTTCGTTATTATACACTCCCCATGATGGTCAATTTCCGCGATTGGAAACCCGATGTTGAGATGTTTCTTCTCTTTCATCAGATCCTTGAAGGCACTATAGTAGCCGCCTTTTGATCGATCAGTAATGTAAACCTAAATTACACCAAAGGGTCAAGACTTACCGCAAACAAATGCACTGCACTCAATGAGGTGTCCCGCAATGAGCGCCCTGGCCAGCTCATCATACTGAATCGCTCCCCAATTGTGCCACCAAGCAGAGAGTCCAATGGTCGGGGCAGCATCTGATACCCTACCACATATCACTATATCTGCACCGTTCTTCAATGCTTCTGCGATACCCAAACTTCCCAGATAGGCCTGGGCACAAATGGGTTTAAACCCCCATTCCTGAATTGTTTTTCCGTCCGTTAGGCTTCTAAACTCATTACCTTGCCTCCTCATATCCTCGAAGGCTTCAGTAACATCGTCTCCCTCGATCCATGCAACTCTCATTTGTAAACCTCTGCTCTCCACCATCTTTTTGACCACTTTGGCTAGTAATTCCGTATCGCTCGCCCCCGCATTCACAACCAGTTTCACATTGTTGCGCGCCAACTCCTCGATGCTGGGCTCGAAGCACTGTAAAAAGGTACTCGCAAAATTAGGCTTCTTCAAACGTTCTTCGAGGGATTGTGGTCTTCCAGTCTCCTTTTCGACCAAAAGGGCATTTTGTTTACCGGCCCCGTATCCCGTCATCACATTTTCCGAAAGCCAGTCACCAACAATGGCGTCGAGTTTGTTGTGGTCATCCAATCGAGCAAGACGTGATATGGCGCAGACGCGATCAGTGAAGCCGCCGGATGCACCGCCGATACGAATCGGTCTTCGATGTGTTGTCGGGGATACCATTATACCTATAATGTAGGGAAGAGAGGACGTGGTCAGAAGATGAGGTCATTGTGAAAGCTTTCAAAGGGGGATTCCCTTCTTTTTAGATAAGAAAGATTCTCGTGAAAGGATTATTCGAGGGAGGTGTGTTATCGGGCAGGATAGCAAGAGCCGGATGAAGTGGAGAGAGGAATGTGGGGTTTGTAGTTCGGATAAGCATAGGCTAATGAATCATTAGTTTGCAGGTACGAACAAGTTTGTATGCGTTAGTGAATGACCATTTTTTATACATCAGTACTTGGATAATAAAAGGCGCATCCGCCAATATAGGACAGAATACATATGAAAGCTCGAGCCGTTTAGAAACACATGTGCCCCGGATAGAAGTTGTCATATTTATAATTTTCCAAACGTATCTGTCATATAGTATTCGGGCAATTTTATATGCTATTTGATGTTTGTCCAAGTGAAAAGGTACGGGATGATCGGAGTTTCCCGGGTGTATAATATAAGCCGGCGGAATCTATCGTATTCGACGTACTGTTGCAAAGTATCGTCAATAAGGCCACATCTAGCCCCGAAGAACGGTGCATGTTCAACCCGAGTGGTGCAGTGAGGAGCGGCCTGGGGAAGTTCTGAGAGACAAACTATATTTATTAAGAAAAGCTGCGTGTCATCATGGACCGCTGCATCAAATCCGTTTTGGCCGACCTTAACACCAACGCTGGAAAGGGAACTAGAGAGGACCGGACCTGTACCATACAAGATATACCCGAGATCACCTTGACCATGAAAGAATAAAAGTCCCACAGGCTGGAATGAAGGCCAGTCCTATGGCATAATGTAGAATCCGGCTGACACTGTCTGGGACCATGGCCTGGAAGTCCGCACATGGATCCAGGTGTTAGGAAAATGGTAGGAGTTCCATAAAAGAAGCCCATATTCCGCACACAATGCTCTCAATGCTAGAGCAAGATGCTATTGCGACATCGAAGATCTGTACTAATAGAACCTAGAAGTGTCGGTTCTATAAGTCGGTTTTTGAAGCTGTAAAGTCCCAGAGCATCTTGACAAGGTTGTCCGGGAGGGTGTATAAATCAACGTGAAACTCCCCGTCTACATCAATAATAAGTGATTGTATATAAATTGGGCCCATACATCGTAACACTTACTTTCAACGTCGTTCTTAGTGTAGGTCTCGTTGGTTTTATTGTCATGCACCATCTGCACGACTTGAAGCAGGTCGTCTTCGCCCAATTTTTGGAGACCATCGGCTAATTTTTCCATATCGACCTATCTCATCAGTAAGATGTGAACACGCGTTGGTCAAGGGTGGTGCAGCTGAACGTACGTTCTTGTCCCGGCGATTCTTCTTCTTGGAAACATCGCTCTTCCCCCGAATGCCATTTTCATCGCCTGCAGCTCCAGACTCGCGCAGTACGGCAAGAAGATCGGGTTTCGGGTTCCTGAAAACCTGGGGTTGGCGTCAGATTCCATATCAGCACACGATTCTCTGCAATACGTACGACTGTATGCTTTGCCTCATATCGTTCTTGCTGGAAATTAAGATCGTGCTCGAGGGTATGGTCTCCACCTTTGTGCACAGCCGTCAGGACAATGGTCATGTCGAACTCGCCCCATCCTTTTTCCTCGACGCGGAACGGTGGCTTTCTGAAAGCTAGAACGTGCTCCATTAGCCGGAGGATTGATTAAGGGACCAGCTACCCAAGGGACAGCGGTGACATACTCTGTTTTGGCTTCTCGAATGACGGGTGCAGGTTGTAGACTGCCTTCTCGAAGATGGTAGCAGGAACTTCGTTACCATTGTCGTCTAGGAGGTAGATCTCGATACTCCAGGTTCGCATGGGAAACCCCTCGACAGGAGACGGTTCATCGCTGAAGAAAGGGCGATTAGCTTCTAGAGAAACGCGCGACTGAAGCGATATGCATGGGAAGACACGTACATAACCCTCTGGGTCGTGACTAGCTTGACCTGGCGTTTTACCTGGGCCCGAGGTTAGCACTCTTGGAAACGTGGCGTTAGGGTGGGAAGGAAACCAACGTCAGGCATTGTGGAAATTCGAACGACGAGGTGGGTGAAGCTACTTCGTTGCCGAGAGCTGAAAAGAGGTGGGTTTGGATGCAGTTTTGGTGGTGATGGTTGGTGGGGAGTTGACGTTCCGCTCAGCCAAGACAAATCGATTTGATGCTGGCTCTAGCTCCTCCAAGGCTGTCATGGAACAAAAAGATGGCGGGGTTAGGCCGCTTGCATAACTTAACATACTATTCATGCAGTACTGTACAGAACATATAAAATTGCCTATCCGTGTTAGTACGACAAGAGATACGCAGCCGATTATGCAATCAACAATAATAGTAGTAATAGTGGTAATGAAATTCATAGTCGTCTTGAAGGAAATTTCTTTCTTCGGTCTTTAATGCAATTTTCTTCGGCTTCTTCTGCTTTCGCAACAACACGCAAACGAGACGTTAAACATTAGGGGTATTCAAGTCAATTTGTTCACTTATATGTGCAGATGGACTGCTCTATCGTGCTGTATGAATCATGTTCCGCAAGCAAGCGGCTTTCTCCGTGTCTCCACGTCAATCCCATCATATCAAAGCAGGTAGCACCATCCCAAAAGTTTACTCGCCCGCCTTGAAGAGCGCCTCATTCTCCTGCTGTGCTTTGATGAAGGCCTCTTTGAAGAGGTTGGCATCTAAAGAGTCGCGTGAGTGACCAATCTGCTCTGAGAGGGGATGAGCACTTACTTTCGCTGTTAGCAAAACGGATGGCCAAGGTCTGAGCCTCTGGCTCCCCCTCACTAACATCTGCGGCAGCATTCCAGACCCAGCTACGATCGCTGCCAACATTGGGAGACAACTTCATGTCCGGAACAACTGTACGCTATTGAGCGACTGGGCCCTACTGACAATACAAAGGAGCAATACATACCATAATGGTTTGCGCAAACCTTGAGAGTCTTGTCCCGCCTCATAACCAAGCGAGTCTTGCCGTTCTCTTTGTGTTTCAGTAACCTGACATCGCCAGTACCCCTCTCTTTCCATTCCCGCGACTCACGATCAAACTTGAATAGTTTGGCGCGCATCTTGAAGATTTGTTCTTCGAGTTCTTCATTGGTCTTAGTCTCAACTTTTTCTGTGAGGTGAATGACAGGTTCGAAGTGAGCATCAGGCTCGTGGTTCTCTGGCTCCTCTTCCTAATCACACATTAGCATTGAATGACCGAGGAAGCAAAACATGATATCAGGCTTACGTCGCCAGTCTTGGTTTTAGAAGATCCTGAAGGCTCATTTGCATCGTCCTCTTCGTCTTTTTTCTCCTTCTTTGGCCCACCGCCGAACATAGAGAAAACGTTATCCTTGACTGCAGTGGTGGCAGAGGAAGCCGCGTTGGTGACGGATTCGGTGATGGTGGGGGCATCTGCTTTGGGTTCAGTTTTCGAGTCGCCGGCGGTCGCTTTGGCAGTCTCGTCTTTGGCCAGAGTAGGGCCTGGAGCGGCAACCTGCTCGGCGGCGGGATCAGGCTTGACGTCAGTCATGGCGGGCGCGGGTGAGCAAGTGTAGATAAAACGGAGTGGTGGGTATGAAGAAGAAGAAAAAAGGGAAATGTCGAACCGGGGGTATGGGGGGGTGTGAGGGTGTTGATGTATTGTTTGGGAATAAAAAGTGGTGGGTCGCAGTTTTGGATGGAAGTTTGGTGTTTGGTGTGTCCTTGCCCCTCAGTGCCCTCCCACACCAGAGTCAGCGGCCTTGGCAAAAGGCTGCGCTCCCTCACACACAACTCTGCAGGCTACGGTGGGCGGTGACAGCAGGTGCCGCGTGCACCGCGCTTCCAGGCCAGGCACTGCTCCAGGCACCTTAGGCACTGCATTGGCACTGCACTGGCACTGGGCAGGGTCCCGGGGTCCTCGGCACAGAAAATTTCAGGCACCCGTTGTTATTGTATGGAGGCATGCTCAATACATTCACCACCCAGCATCAACTCAACACCTCAACCCCCGTCCTTCCTAGTTCACTATAGAGCATTGGTATGTAATGTAAATGTCTTTAATTTCCTACGTAAGCATCATTTAGAACCTTAACCTCAACACCTGCCCCACCCTAACCCCTAAACCCAAGTCTTTGCGGAACCTCCCCAGGCCCGCTGTCGCTATAATTGTACACGCAATATGGCCTTCGAGGCCGTTGCCAGAGCATCAAGACCTCGGCCAAGCGTGCCCTCTTAACGCCTCTCTCCTGGTCCACCCCGCGTAGCACACCAACGCCAGAGACAGTAAAGGAAAATGTAAGAGAGAACAAACTAACGCACTATCTGCTGTTGCCGCATCGCCGGTCACCCTCGGTTGATGCCTGTCGTTTTTGCTTCTTGCAGCCTTTGTGCGCTCTCTTGGTCTTCCTGCCCTTCGGCGCCATGCCATTCGTATCGACTCGTGGTTTGCTCAACTGTTTCCATACACTGATTGCGTTGTTACGGGCTCCTAGGATGGCTTGTGACTTCCTGACAGGAGCAGTCTGCTGCCAGAATTTCGACGGATCCATCCGCTGAACTATCCGCTGAACTATCCTCGATGTCTGCCCGGCCATTACATTCCAATTCCGGTGGATAGAGATCGATACGTCCTTGGTCATCTGATAACCACTGATGACCTGTTGTCCCACCTCGGATTGAATTTTATGCAGATGCTGAGCAAAACTCTGGCCCATATGCCTGGCTTGGCTTCTCCAATTCTTCGTCTGATGAAGTGCGGCCGAACTGCCATCCTCCAACTGATTTATACTCCGGTGCAATCCGCGAGAAAGATGGCCGGATATATCCTTCAATCCTGTTTGCACGATAGCAACCTCCTGCTGGAAAATCCTGGATATATTCTCCACTCTTTCTGCTACAAATGACAGAGTAGGCCATCGCGGCGGTAATTCAACGTTGAAACTTTGCGAGAAAAGAGGCTTTGCGTTCGTCGAAATAGTAATCTTCAATGGACCGTACGCTTGTTCGGGGTCAATCTCCACAATGTAAACATCACCTTGCAGCTCCAAGGCTTCAGACAGAATGCACTGTGCATCCCGGAAAACTCCTACAGAAATTTGCGTTGCTTTTCTTCTCCCTAAGAGACGGCTGGGGGGTATCAGAGTGAACTGTCGAGGCTTCGTGGTCTGAATGGTAAACTTCTCTGATTGGGATCCATATGAAATCTTCGCATCTGTGGTTGGCACAACCGAGGAGGCTTCCGGCATCTTCATAGTTAGTTCCTTCGGCGTTGACATGGCTGAACTGTCTGCACTGGTTATGGAAGATTGTAGTGCAGAGATCGAATTTTGCGCGCTGGCTGGGTATGAGAACTGAGCCACATCTTCTTGTCTAACGACGGAGAAATATGCTGTCTGGCGTACGGCTAAAAATGCGAGGGTAATAGCTAGAGCTAGGAAAGCTAGTAGGCCCAGGACTGGTTTGGCATTCAATTTAAAACCCGTGGTCCTGCCTAACCCCTTCTGTGGTATGCGGCGTTCTCGAATCGGATCCAGTTGCCTCGAGAAGACTTGGATATGTTTTCCCATGGCCGCACTATCAGGATTTGTCGTTTCCAGGGCATTGTTCCCGGTGATATACGCCAGATGTCGATTCAGTTGCACCGGACTGACCTCAAGAAAGGAAAATATGTCGATTGGGAGAGTCTCTAGTATGCGGTACCTACACATGGCGTGACTACGCCCTTCAACACACGAACGTAACGTCTCGGGATTGAATGTGAATGATTCAGGACATTTGTGAAACGGACGCACCATGGCGATATCGAGGATCGGGATTGACTGTGAGTTGCATACTTTACGAACCAGTTGATGTTGTTCCAGTTGCATTTCCGAGTTCGAAACCGGACTGCCTGTACCATGGCAGAATATGGCCAGATCGGGGAGATGCGGAACGCCAGAATCACATTGCACTTGGGCCTCTATTCCGTTTCCGAAGACTAGCTGTGTGCTATCGTTTAAGGTGAGTCGGATTCCCGCTGATAGCTCTCCAGAATTGGATTCGCATTTCGATGCATCCGTGCATTGATCTACGAGCAACTCAATACCCGAAGACTCGACGAGTTGGACATTAGCAGACGAGTTTCCCTCTCCTAGAGATGGCCCATGGATAACACTGAACCTGGATGAATGGGCTGTGCTGCCGCTATTTTCCAATGATGAGTCCGAGCTAGCTGTCAGCGCCGCGGCAATTTGACCATTAATATCCCCTTTCGCCCAGTCAGGGATATCGCCGACATACATGATACGGAAAGGCCTGTCGACAGTGAGATATTCGTTTGCAAGCCCCATCCTGACTGTGATTCGAATTTCTGGGGAATTGTACAGCCGAAGAACGTTGGGAACATCATGAGCTTCAAAGGTCCGTACAACCCCGCATCCGTCTATTGTTGTTTGAGAATCGGACATGGTCTCGGATAGCTCAATATATGTGGAGGCTGTGGAACGAGATTCGACTACAGAGGTCGTCATACTTCCGTCTCCCCTGTCAGCCCTGTTACAGACGTCGAATACCTGATCTGCCGACTCGGCTAGGACGCCCTGGGGATAGCCATCCTCTGAACCTTCGGTGTCTGCAATACTTGAGATGTCATCTGGCGTCTGGACCTCTGTGGACGCTAAAGATTCTGTCCTTGCTTCATCGTCAGATAGCTCATACGAGCTGTCGCCAAGCACTTCATAACTGCTATCTTCCAAAGAACTAGCGGCTTCTTCAGGTAGCTTCATGGATGGAGGTGACGGCGAGGGACCGATGAGGGTTTTGTTGTTGAGGGTTGAGTGATGTGTCTGGTTGATCGGAGGTACTGCCTCGCTGGCACAGCTCATATTAGTAGGGTTTCTTCAAAGGTAGGTCGATGAAGTAAGAAAGTAGAAGATATGTGTTGAGTACGATACATCGAAGTGATGAAGACTGCAACAGAGCGGATGGGGTCCTTTGAAGCGGAGCTGGGTGACTGCCTAACCTATGAAGTTGTGTGGTGTGTGTGTGTGGGAGCCTTGAGCGTTTAGGCGGGGCGGACTAGACAACGAGATAGCTAGGCTTGGGACGGGCGGGATAGCGGTAGAATAAATGCTGAGGAACTGTGTTTGGCCCAGCTGCGGGGTGAAGAGGCAGTCGTAATCGAATGAAGTTTCTTTGTCTCCTTCCGGATACCAGCTCGCATATGGGACCTGAGAACGTTTGCTAATGGAAGCTTTGGGATGTGGAAGGCGGAGGGGCGGGCGAGATAGCAGTCATCGCACCGCCCACTATTCCCGAACTAGAGAGGTTCGTTACCGGCTTTGGTAAGCACGGTATGATACGCGAGCAACCCCGCCATGCTCGTTGCCCAGGTCGTCGCTCACATGTGGTGCTTAGATAGAGGGAGGACACATAGGTAATATCACTCACATACGTCTGGCGACTACTCGGGATATACGTGTGGATCGATCTGTATTTCAAATATCAAAGTTACCTAGGTACGTATACTCCGTAATTCCACCCCCCAGGCTATCCAAATATACAACCGTCCCATGTCCCAATTTATCCATTGCCCAACCGACGACAAAAATCCAGCATCAACACATACCTTAGACGGGTTGGTTGATTCTTGGAACTGCCCCTGTCCCAAAGGGTTTTGTGCATGTTACTATTTCCTAGAATGGCAAAAAAGAAATGGTTTAATAGTTACATGCGCACCCGTTCAAACTCCGCCCTAACGTCCCACAACTGCATGCCCTCGTCCAAGAATCAAAGCCACGCCATATCAAGCCGTTGGCAAGAATCGTGCCATATCGGAAAGGTATCAAGAACAGCGCCAGAAAACATATCAAGCATCTCTTTCACGGTGATGACCAGCCACCAGCGACTTCCACCCATTCAGCAAGGCAACTACCTTGCTTACCCTCTACATCGACAATATCAGTGTCACACTTGCATCTGCACCCAACCCCGTTTTCCTTTGGCGTATCATACGAGGCCCAATATTCATCCTCTTCCTGTCGTTTCTTCTCATCTTTTGTCGTTGTTTCGAGGTAAGGTATCCTTGGAAGTTGACGTGCGGGTGCATTTGCGGGACAATGTTGGATGGTTGTGTGACGATAGCCAAAATCTCGAAAGTAGTGGATATCTTTCGGGCCCAAAAGAGCCCCGGCGGCGAGCGAGTGGATTGGCGCGTCTCCCCACTACTTAGACGTTAGATCAGTGATTCTTCATAGCCCAATGGAAACTTACCCTCTCCATCCAGAAGCCCCCGCTGCGATCCATCATTTCAAAGAAATCATTGTACTCTTTGCTCCGGAAGAAATCAAGCCGAGCAATCTCAAAGTTGCTCCAAAAGTGGCACATGTTATATTTCTCGCCTTCCATTGCCTCAAGGTCAATGTCGGGTAGTGAGCCCGCACCCGGTTCGGTGTTTAAGATCTCTTCTGGAAGCGGTTTCTTGTATTTTGGATCGTCCTTTGAGAGAGGCTTTTCTTTTTCTTCCGGCTTTTCCACGAACATTTCCCACAGCCCTTGGGAAGTCAGATTGTTTACACGCATGTAGGCGGAAGCGTAGCGGAAAATATTCGGCACCGTCTCCTTGAGCTCTTTGACAGCAATTGTGAAACCATATGTCTTCTTCTCTCTTTCCATGTGAATAAAAGGATCACTATGCTGTGGTTAGCATTTATAAGGTAAAATTAAAAGGCTACTTACTAGGTAATGTCACAGAAATACTTGATCTCTGGTTCGAGTCTCCAATACCATTCGTACTTTTGGAGTAGTTCGTGTTTGTAGAAGAAACTGCAAAGAGTCAATATGGGTTTGATTTTGTGTGCTTCAACCCTATCTTACCCAGAGTAAAACCGACACATATGATGGTAGCTTTCCATCCCGCCATACATGATAGCGGCATCGCCTTGTTTACGAATGCCTTCTTGTGCGACCTTCTTGTCTACCCAGTCTGGATATCCCCACATGGTATCATCAATCTTGCCCCATTCCACCGGAGCACTTGTGTAATTCAACACTGTCTCCTTAAAGGTGGAGTTGAAATCTCCATCATTGAGAAATACGTATGGGTAATGAAACCATCGATTAAAATGTCTCTCGATTGATTTTATTGACTGGAGGACTCCGTCCAACTCCTTATTCCTGGCAAGAACGACGAAAGCCGCGTTTGCTCTTGGCCCATTTACTTGAGGTTCTAAGCAGCCGGTCACAAAAACTTTATCATGCTTCTCGCTAATTCGCCTGCAATTGATGAAGCATTAGCATCGGTACCAAATTCTATAAATGGGATAACGGTATGTGCTCACCTGATGGAAGGAGGTGCACCGGCGGGCATTAGCATACCTCCCGGCGATTGAGGGTGTCGGACGAAGAGGATAAGTATTAATATTATAACAATACATGGAAACAAAAGTACAATCCCAAGGGGGATGGAGATGGAGGAGTTGCCTTTTAGACGTATGCGACGGCGAAAGAAGGCTAACCGTGGGGAGAGTTTCTCCGCCTTTCGTGAGACATTGTCAAGGTTCGGTAATTTTTGAGAAGACGGTATCCTCTTGACGAGATTTTGTACAAGCCCCATGAGTACTGCTTGCTGGATTGTGAGGTGAAGGTCAACTTAGGAGAGATATTGCGCCCCTCCAGTTTTAACGGAGCGCGCTCTCAGAAATGCGAAGACCACGGCACGAACGCGGGGTCGGGAAGGGATGGATCAGAATATCTGTCCTGGGGTGGACTGTCGAGCCGGTAGAGAATTAGAGTAACGAACGGCTGGAGGAGGCTCCAAGAGGTCGGGGAAATCGTGAAGCTCGAGGATCTATGAAGAGAGTAGGATGGGAGATGAGCAGGAGTCGGAGAAAGGCAGTTCGCAAATTTCGTGGACGAGGACGCCTGTGGTTAGGGAGAAAACAAAGGTCACAGCGAGACTGTGTCGTTGAAAAGAAGATCTCACCCAGGAGGTTGACGGAAATGCCAAGTCGACTAGGGACAAGTACGACACCTGGGCAGGCGTCAAGCCGCAAATTAAAGTACGAGCTCTTGGCGCAACGTTGTCTCTCCAGTCGCATCACGATTTGCGATTTGCATTTCAATGGATGGATTGCATTGCGACCAAGTCGTGTGTCGACCGCAATCCACAACACCCTTGGGATATACTACCCGTGCCTAGGTAGAGCGAGGTTATTTACCTAGGTATGTTTTCGGCCCAGCCAGCCAGTTCGCCGTGCTTCGTCCTCCAATCAACCACTTCCTTCCGCTTTGGTAACTCTTCACCATACCTAGGTACATACCTACTCAGGAATGCATACGCTTCCCATCTGCATGATCGAATATCTGTCTCTTGTCGCGTCGTTGACCGCATCAACTACAAACCATCCAAGGCCTTCCTGACCTTGCTGAACTCACGTGATCGCCTTCACCCATACCTAGGTAGAGGTTAGGGACGGCAAGGTTGTAGGTACAAGAAAGCGTCACTCCGTACACTCTCTTATGCTGACGTCCCAGCTAGACATCCAACGCAAGGGTGGTCCGTTTCGAGGACGGTTCTGGTGAACGTTCCACGTGATCGACCGAGTTGACTACCTAGGTACCCAGAACATCTTGAGTCTGCACCTATACGAAACAGCCTTCTTCTGCCCACCGCATTACCGAGTCTTTGAAGGATATTTCTCAACCCCACGGTGCACCATGAAATCCAAAGACTTCCATTACGAGGGAAGCCAGCCGACCTTTTTACGGCGCCTTCGCGGTCAACTCGATGACCCCCAAGATCGGTACCGGCATACCCAACCCGCCGCCCGTCCGAAGCGAGCAAGGGAAGAAGATCCAGATGATGGGCCAGTCTATGTACTCGAAAATGGCAATCAGACCCTTTCCCGTGAAGAGTATGAAAATCTTGTTGCTGGTGACTGCTCGCTAAAAGAAAATAAGGATTCCAATGGTGATAGAAATGGAACCGAAGCGTCCCGTCAAGATAATTCACTTTCCGACAGCGTAGGGAAAAGGCAAAATAAGCAACATGGCCCTGGTGTTAGCAAGGTATTTCACAAAAAGAGGACTGTAAAGGTTGTTGGGAGCGAAGAAGTGGATGAGGTAGTTGGTAAATCAGGAAGTCAAGAGGACAAGTCGAGTAAGGCTCCGAAAAAGAAAAGCAAGAAGATTAAATTATCATTCGAGGATTAGTAGCTCCAGGTGCAAATATAATTCCAGGGCCACGCATCCGCTGGGGATTTCCCATGTTTAGTTAAGGGGTGAAGCAGTCACTTTTGAACAATCATCAGGGCATAAAAAGGATGAAATTCAATAGCCGGTCCTCTAGTTCCAATAACCATTTAGCATATACTTATCTGATTTCCATAACGCCACAAAAATCAAAACAAAATACTAAATATGCAGTATAGCTCGGTAATACGAGCATACCGAGAACTCCTGCACCCTGCTCTACAGAACCGTTCTTTCCCGAACTCCAAGCCGGTTAGTATAAGGGTTGCTCCCAATGAAAAGTATTTCCATGTAAATGTGGCAAATTCATGCAAAAGGTTGTATTGGGCCTTCTGGTATAACTATTTCATTTGTATTTTGGAGTTGATGGCTTCTAAGCCTCGTCCGCCTCTCCCTCAAGCAAAATATACTCGAGAATATCGCTTAAAGTTAGAACGCCCTTAAGGTGGCTATCTTCATCGATTACGACAAGCCTATGGACGCGCGATTTCCGGATGGTATCGAATATGGTATCAAGACGGTCATGCATCGAGCAGGTATATATACCTGCGAATTCCTACTAGATGTGAATACACAAGCATCAAGCGAGCGAGCATGAAAAGGCTTACGTCTGATCGTTTCAAAAGGGCCTCCCCAACGCTAAGATTCAAATCATCGTACACCCCGCCTTTGATGAGAGTGATGACATCAACGGCTTCAAAGACATTGATAACAGCGCCTGTGTGCAAAGTACAATTTAGTAGGGTCAAGTACAAGGATAACAATAAACTAACCATCTTGATCTAGAATCGGTACACTAGATATGTTTTTCTTGACCAGCATATGGATAACATCCATCACAGGTGTATCCATATATGCGGTTTGTAATCCGGTATAAGTACCTACGTGGAGGTCCTTCAGCGGTTTACGTAACATCTGGGTCTCCTTGACATTGACAGCTACAAATTTAAGAATCCTATACTGAGTTACCACGCTCACAACCATAGCACGATGTGTCTCGTCATCAATGTCGACAAGTGGAATACGCCTAGCCCTCGACTCGAGCATTTTTCGACAGGCTTCGTAAAGCGGGCGTTCTGGGTGAATAGACACGGTTTCTATCGGTGTTACCCCAATAGCCTTTTCGATATCTGCTGCATTCTTAGCAATTGTAGGTCTTGATGACCAAGAGAAATATATAATTACCACGGAGACTATTGAGGCGGAATTGGTCTACTTGCGCGAGAGCGTCTGGATTCTGCCAGTAATATTGTATTACATTTATATAATCGGAGGTTGTCAGAAGGCCTGCGAATGTGGATGTTTTCGAGTCCCATAATGGTGCAGACACAATGCCTGGATGGTGCATCAGTGGGTGCATGGGGGGCAGACGTACGGCGCTGTACAACCTACCATTTTGAATGAGTATGTTCAGGCTCTTCTTCACCAGCAGCGAAGTATCAAAGACAATGAGCCGAAAGCTTAATGGAAGCACATCGTAGCTCGTCCGGACCTTGAGAAAGGCTCGAATGGCTCGCTGGTCAAGTCAGCTATGCCGTCCCCGTAACCATCGAGGTGCTGCAAACTCACTAGGCCATCCGTCTGCTCTTTATCAATCGCTGTCAAGGGTTTGGGCGATGCAACAGGCTGTGCGTGTTCCAAATAGGTGCGAGGCTGGACGAATGCGGGCCGTTCATGGCCGCCCATGGAGTCGTTGACGGTGGAATTCGAGGGCGGCGGCGTAGTCGACTCGGCGATGTCTGCTCCAGACATTGCGGCTACGCTCCCTTAGCCGGAGCCGCATGGAGAAACGGGTTGCGTTGGGGCTACGCGGAAGGGTCTGGTGGATGTCGAGCATCGAACGCACCTGGGCAGAGATTGAGCCATCAGGACAAGCTGCGGCGGACGGCCGACCTTGGTAATCTCAGTGGTAGCCCAGGTGGGGTGGGGCAGGTCACGTGGCTGTCGTCGATGATGCAGGTACCTACCTAGGTACATCCATGTGCAAGGGACTTTTTAATGGGGCAATCTACCAACGGCTCTCGTCCGTCACCGGAGAGCAACTGGGGAGAGGGGAGAAAGACTACTACGGGTACGGCCTTTGCAAGAGCTTGAATGCTTGAATGCTGGTTTCCCGCAGCCCAGAAAAGCAGGGGGAAGAAACTAAATAAACCAAATTACACAGCTGACATAGCGAATGTGACGATCTCATCACCAGTCATCATACAGCATCACACCCCGCCGGCTTCGAATCTGCCAGACGCCTATAGAGAAGAGAGAACCCAGGCGTGGAATAGCACTGGGCCATAGACACGCTCCACCCCAAACCCATTTTCGCCATGGCTTGCTTGCAACCCCGCCCCTTAGAATATCAACATGGCAAGCAGGCTCTGGCCTTCACGATCCCTTCTGGGCTTCCTTGAGAGCATCAACGTTCAGCTCAGGCCCCGGCTCGGACTCCTCCTCCTCCATGATCATCTCGGATGCTGTACTTTCGATAGGCTCGCCAGCATCGCCCATTTGTTTCCTTGCTTGCAATACAATAGCATCTGTCTCACTGATACCAGGTTTTGGTGCCGATTGATCGCCGTCAACTCCCAGAAGCGACTCGTTCTTCCGCTGCTTCAGCGCTTTATTATCGAAGCGGACGATCATGCAGGACAAATTATCTGTAGAGAACCTTGCCAGAGCGTGGTCGACTAGCGCTTTCGAGGCAGCTTGGGGGTCCTGGATATGGCGTACAAGATCAACCGCTTCTTGATCAGAGCATACATCCCATAGCTAGAGAGTAAACAATTAGTACGAAGCTATGATGGTCCTCTTAGATCGAATAAACTTACTCCATCACATGCCAGGATCAAGAATTCATCTTGATCAGCTTGGATCACGGTTTCGGTGGTATATGGATGTCCGGTAACCAGGTCTTTCATGTATGCGTCTCCAAGGGCACGTGTGACAGCCAAGACACCATTCACACGGTTATTTAGAATAAGACCCCCAGCACTAGCTACACGTCGTCCCTCGTTTTCATCGCTGCCTTTATGGTCATAGGATAATCTGAGAGCCCTACCGTTACGACACAACACAATGCGCGCGTCGCCAACATTAGCCGTATATAGGACTCTTTGGCGGCTTACATCATTACGTAGTCTAGCCTCCGCTGCGTGCTCAGCTTTCGCTTCAGCTTGATTCGTTGGTGTTTGAGCATTTTCTGTGCCTGGTTCAGGTGAATTTAGCGCCTCGTTCGATGTTTGATTGCCAGAAGGCTCTGAAGAATTCTTCGCTGCGGCCATTACCGCTGGCGCATATAATACTGATCCTGTCGAAGACTGGCTGTTTGGGACGCGATCCTCCCACCTGAGGACAGCTATTACGGCTGTACAACCACTATTCTTCAGAGGCAGTTTTTCAAGTTGTTGGTCAACGGTAGTGAAAGTCTGGTCAAGAAGCTCGGGAATAGGAGTATTTGGATTTCTTCGGATGGTATCTTCAAGAAGCAGATGTAATTTTTTGCCGCACCAGTCTGCCGCAAACGTGCCTGCATGCCCGTCGAAGATCGCAAAATAGCCATTGTCCGTTTCTACCACAGGTTGATTTGAGGAATCCGAGAGGCTAGACCCGGACTCAGAGGCTGATGCCCTACTTCTAGAACCTGTTTCTGTCCCATAAGCCGGTGCAGGGGTGCTCAGGAAGTTATAGAGATAGGCATGTGTATCCTCCATGGTCCTCCGGCACTTTTTGTTTTTATCCTCAGTAACGCCGACCCGAAATGTCGATCTAGGTCCGGGTGCTGATTCGCCAGCGGAGTTATTAAGAGAACCCTGTGGGACACTCAATGCAGGATCGGATTTCCCAAGTTTCTGAATGGGTGTTTGAACTTTTTCCGGGCTCGTAGACGATGTAGGTGAGGATCCGTGGAGATGTAAAGATTGCTTTGCACTGGAGAACATGTCCCGAGCGCGAGAGACGCCACTACTCCTTCGTTTCTTTTCGCCACTTGACGCTATCTCATCAGTCTTCCGACTAGACGGGCTTGAGCCACTTCCTGCTCTTTTCTCGCCAGCGTTGTTGGCCTCGACAGGGGAAGCGGAATTATTCGTTTTTTGCCCATCAGTACCTGCCATGGAGTCCAGGGCTGGCTCCTCGTCTTTTCCAGGGGTGGCAGAGGTGCCAAACATCCTGTTCAACAGGCCTCCTTGACTGGAGAAACTTCTACGCTTGCTTCCTGCCAGGTTGATGGATGTTTTAGTGCACTCCGGAGGGGAGGACTTGAGGTTGCGTGGCACACGTTGATAACTTGAGTTGGTCTGGGTCGCCGGCCGCTTGGAGAGCACGGGATTGAGGTTCGCTGGGGTTTTAGGCTCGAAGCACCTGTTCAAGAGCTTAAGACGGTCAGAGCTGTGCTTGGAGGAAAGAGTGGTCAAAAGATTTGAGGGCGTTGAAAATGCGCGGGTCGTAGTAGGTTCGAGGACAGGGCCAGGCAGGGAGAAGTGTATTTGGGCACGTACAACACGACCGGCTCGAAAGCGCACGCCCGTCCGTCTAAGGCTCTCAGGCGCGGGCAAGAGAGCAATGTGTGATCGCCGTGGTGCAGATAGAAAGGTAAGGATCTCGAGCCCTGTGCGACTCGAAGCTGGGATCAACGAATGACGTACTTGAAGAAGAGAGAGGGCGGACGAGAGGAGAGCAGGGTTGACAAGAATAGCGGAAAGGAAGAGTGATGGAAGGAGAAGGACGGCGGGCAGGCGGGCAGACGGGCAGACGGGCAGACGAATGATGCTGGGCGCGTACTGTGTATCTTTGGGTTTTGATAGTTGGGAGGAGGGTAGGGCGCGGGGCTTTAGGTTTTGGGTGGTCGATATGGATTGGACTGGATGGCAGCCCGTGCACGGGGCTCCTGGTGAAGGCCGCCGCTTAGTTATCAACGGTGCCTCACGTACAAAGGACAACACCACCTCAGCAATCGAAGCAGTTGGCTCCCGTAGTCTAATCAATTTACTACCTGTTCATTCAGCTAGCGCTGCTTGCCCCAGACAACTCATCCCGTCTTTGCAAGCAGCAAAACAAATCAAGACGGCGCACAGGTACTGCGTGAGAATAGAAAGCGTGCCTGCCGGCGCTACATTCTCCAAAGGTCAGGCAGAACAGGCAAGCGCCCGAGAGAAAGGAGCCAAATATGCAAAGCATACGCTTTGAATAAAACCGTGCACAAACATGCATGATGGAATCAGTACCCTACATCCCCGCTCATTCGTCGACTGGGACAGTCCTCCAACTGACGATCTACGTTTGCGTCTCCCATGGCCCTTCACCACAGAGCATTTCTTGTGGCCTCAATCTTCGTCCGTCAATCCATCCCACGCCGGAGGAACAGATACATACAGCTGTGTTTCGTAATCCCCTATTCGTCACACCAATATTACCGCTATCATGTTATCATCCATTAATGTTGATAAATCCCCGGGGCGATGACACAATAGAATACCGCTCACAGGGAGGACTTTACCGTCGTAAGCTGTCCAGTCGCGCCTGAAGATCATCATCCCCTGGGTCTCCTCCTCCCCCTACGGGTTGAGCGATCCTTCCCTCAGCAACCGCCGTTTTCTGCAGGCCGGACGGTGTTTCACCAAGCTTTTGAGAGCAATTTCGTTAGCAAATTGATGGAAAGGGGTGTAACTTGGGCATTTACCGCTTGACCCAGGTCAATGCCTATCTCATCAAGGACCTGGTTGACGACCTCCTCTCCTTCCTCCTCATCTTCGATCCCAGTGACATCATCTATAGCGTCATCCATCATTTCCTGGCGTTGGTCCATGATGTCGTTTTCTTTTTCGAATTCCATGGCTATGCGCTGCAAAGCTGGGAGATTCATCTGGCGGTTCATGCTTCCAAGCAATGCTAGTATAAAAACTTAGTATCATGTCAAACGCGAATCAGGTGGTTTCAATACCAGTGGCTCCCTTCATCGATTGCATCATCTGTTCATTGCTCCGAACGGTCTACAACTTGATTAGATCCAATCCAGCACGACCACAAGCTCGCCCGAACTACTAACTTGTATTCGTAATGATATGGCTTGAAGTTGAGTGCGCATCTGGTAAAACTTTTGAATATATCTGCACGAGGTCGTGTCAGTAAGCTTGTGTTATGGTAGGAACAAATGCAGAACCATACCGCCTCGTCCTCACCAAATCCTTGGCCTGGATCCGAAGAGGGCCCATCTGCCCATTTTTTGCGCTCTTCTTGATATCCTGCACCAACTTCTTCTCTTGATTCTCCAACTTCACACGCTCTCGGTCAAGTTCGCGCTGCGTCTTCTCAAGGGCTCTTTGATGTTTGCGCAAGCGCTCGGCCGGCGTCATGCGCTTGCCAAACGCCCATTCGACAATCTAAACATGAAAACAGTAAGCCTACGACGCACGCAGGAATCAGCGGAGAAGTACTAACATTCATGTTGCCCTTTTATGTCAACGACGGATGGTTGGTGGGGGTAGATTTAGCAATGGAGTCCGCACGACAAATAGTAGGTGATTATAGCGCCTAACGTTCGGCGGACGCGGGGGTGGAATGGGTCTTGGCCCGCAATATATCTGGGCACGAGGTCGAACATTACATCCCGCTTACACCACCTGGGCAGCCATAGTCGTGCATCACGTGGATGTTGTGTTGTTCCACATGGGCAAGGTTACTGCCGTTGATGCTATTTACCTAGATAACCTCCCTAGGTTTCTAGAGGTGAATAGAACATCTGATAGCAATAATTGCACGCCCTTGCTTGTTCACTTGGATGATATAGAGCAACGTCGCAGAACGGGTAGGGATCATTTCCAGGGATGAAGTTGTGCCTCTTGCCAGCGCACGGGCTGTTTTCCTCATCCGCTGATAAACTCCGCACCGGCCTTGGCATTTTGCTTCTGCTCGCCACCAAAAGTCGGCTCATTCCAGAATCCATCGTCAGAAACAATCCCTCCACTTCAGCCACATCGCTACCTCTCCGTCTTCTCTACCTTTCCTTTTATCACCCTTAACCGTCGTCCTACGATATGATCGAATCTTCTTGGACACGTCCAAACCTACCGTCATAATGAATTCTGATCCAAGATCTAACCGACCGGCCACTCCGGGCCAGGGCTCCTCTACGCCCATTGCAGAGCCGCGACCGACAAGATCTCTCGAGCGACATGCCTCAACTCGTCCCCATTATATGACCGTCGGCTCCGGATCAACGCCCGAAGCTGCGGCACGCCTTGTGTCAATGCTTGACGATGATTCTGGGTACGGTGGCAGTTTAGGTGGCAGTTTAATGGATGGTGACAGTAATCACAGTTGGCATCCCATCTTGGAAGACCGGCCCACTCCTTCACATACACCTACGCTACCTGGTGAGGCAAACCTTAACTGTTCGTTACCTCTACGTCTCTAGCACAGCCTCAAAGCTAACGACTAGACGCAGCCGACAACGACCGTCGAACTGTTGCCAGCCATGTTCTACAGCTTCACTAGTGTGTAACAGTACCACCAGTCCAAAAATTGCACTTGCTCACCAAAGTACTAGTAACCACAATAAGACGGCCTTGGGTCGGGCCATACACGGCACTATCGATACCTTACGAAAGTTTCAAGAGATGAATCTTCAATGGCCAGCCCATTATCCAGCCATTCAAACTGAGTCCTCGCCGTTGTCACGACATGAACACCGCCCTAGTCTACAACACACGCAGTCGGCACTACCCAATCAATTCGAGGAGGAACAAGCCTCGCCACGACCTCGGGCTCTTCGTCGTGCTGGCACATCTCTTGGAGAAGATACCACGCATCCAGAGTCCAGCTCTGCCGGTAGTCAGAGTACCTTGCGAGAACCCAGATTGGTATCTGCGCAACTCGCCCATGACTTTTCGGTCCTGAAACTAGAGCTAAAAATGGGAGGCCGGACTCAAACAGACCTCGTTCACTCTCTGGAGAAGGGCTCTATTGCCTCCCTGTTGGACGGCCAAATTCAACAAAGCATCAAGCATCTATTTTCATTAAAAGAGAGAATTGAAGATACGTCCAGCAAAGTCTTGGTTACTGGGGATTTAAACGCAGGAAAGTCAACCTTTTGCAATGCGCTTTTGCGAAGAAAAGTTCTCCCGGAAGATCAACAACCTTGTACCAGCATTTTTTGTGAAGTCCTCGATTACAGAGAAAATGGGGGAGTAGAGGAGGTCCATGCCATTCCCATAGGGTCGGTATACAATCGACACGACGAAAGCACGTATTCCGTGTATGCGCTACGGGATCTTGAAAAGATTGTCATCGACAACGAACGTTTCTCGCAATGCAAAATATACATCAACGACATCCGTACAGTCGACGAATCTTTGTTGAACAACGGGGTGGTAGATATTGCTCTTATCGATGCCCCCGGTTTGAACAACGATTCACTGAAAACTACCGCTATCTTTGCTCGACAAGAAGAGATTGATGTTGTTGTATTTGTTGTCTCTGCTGCAAACCATTTCACACAATCTGCCAAGGAATTTATTTTCAATGCCGCACGTGAAAAGGCATACATCTTTATGGTAGTCAACGGTTATGATAATATTAGGGACAAGCGCAGGTGTGAGGAAATGATTTTGAAACAAGTCGCGCAGCTCAGCCCTGCGACCTTCAAAGAATCACGAGAGTTGGTTCATTTTGTCTCAAGTAATGCGGTTCCCGTTGCTCCAGTCGGGCCACCCGCAGGCGGCGGGGGTGGATCAGGGTCTATTTCAGGACGAAAGGGCAATTCTCCAGATTCTGGTGACAACGACAACGGTGATGAACCTGGCGGAAATCACGGGAAGCCGGGGTCTCCCGCCCACAAAGGCAAGGGAAAGGAGCGGGAAAAGATGCGAGATTTCGAAGGCTTGGAATCATCCTTACGCCGTTTCGTGCTGGAAAAACGAGCACGCTCCAAACTGGCACCCGCGAAAACGTACCTACTAAATGTGCTGGGCGATATCCATAATTTGGCCTCTATTAATCGTGACGTTGCACAAGCAGAACTTGATCGGGTAAAGAAGGAAATGGATGTTCTTGAGCCAGAGTTTGAACAATCCAAGAGAGCAAGGACTGAGGCAGGCGAGGCTGTCGATCGAACGGTCGAAGACACAACTTCTGACGTTTACGCTTACACGCGAGATACTATCAACAGGTCCATTGATCAAGTTGGAGAACATGACTTTGGCGTTGTCTATCCCGGTCTCCTTAGCGCATTCCAATACGCCGAAGACATTAGAGACGCTATCCTCGACGATATTTCTGCAACGGTTCGGTCTTGCGAACAGCATGCTCGGTCTCAGGCGGTCCAAGGTTTCAACACCATAAAAAGTCTAGGAGTGCTACACCTTGGCAACAGCCGATACGCAGATGTAATGTTCCTTCCAGAAAGAATGTTCAAGAAACCGATGCATGCTCTTGCTAGACAAGTCGACTTCGAAATCGAAATCTGGGATTTCTTTGACCTAGCAAGCCTATTTGAAAGGCAGGAAAAAATGGCCGGGACCGGCATGGCTGTCACCATTGCAGGCATGGTTGGAAGTAGGATGGTTGGTGGCGTTGGATGGCTCGACGGGGCTCTTGGTGCGGCCAAGATCATGGGCTCTAATAACATGAGAACACTTCTCCTACCAGGTCTGATTGCAACTGGTAGGTATTTTGTCCGAGATTCATGCGTTCTTCGCTAATGGTTTACCTTAGTCGTCATCGGAATATCTTATGCTCTGGCGGCAATACCCCAGTCATTACCCCGTCGACTCAGCAGTAAGGTATCTTCACAGCTTGCGGCAATGGACTACACCCATGCAAATGCACTGCGTATTAGTTCTGAAGTCCGCCGGGCATTGAAGAGTCCCGCAAACGACCTACGAATCGAGCTTCAAAGGAACGTGGAGAAGTTACAGGTGAAGAGGGAAGAAACGAATAAGTTTCGTGCAGAAGCCGAAGTAGCACGGAAATATTTCGGTAACCTCGTCCGCAGCAGCAACGATATACGACAAGGGGTTCAGAGGGTGGACTTGGAGGGTGTGCCTCCAGGGTTAGCAACGCAGTCTGCCCATTGAAAATCCGCCCTGCAGCGGTGTTTGTTTGATTGCAATTGCGGAAGGGAAACCGGAGGAGGGAAGGAAACGTTTGGAATTCACTACTTTGCCACAATGTTAACAGAGACGACCCATACCAAACGAGGCGTTGAGTGATAGAATTGCGGTGAAAAGTTTCCGTTAGGACTCATCGGCGTTCTTTTTGTACATACATAGGATAATCCACATACCCCAATCAGCGATTCTATTCCTTTAAGCAAGATTCCCAGGGGATCCCTTGAGTTGTATTCGTGGATATGCTTTGACATGGTTGTTTCTTACGCGGCTGACTAATCACCTTCCAAGAATTCCGAACGGGTGTTTAGATAACCACGATAACAACCCCCGACTTCACACCCGTATTTCCCGCATCACTTACGACACCACACAGGATAATCGATGGCTCTCATTGCCCTCTATCAGCCCTAGATGGAAGCTCGCCGAGACCCGCGACCTTTCTTCGCTATAATCCTCCTGATTTTACTAGTAAATTCACCCGAACCCCAACAGCAGCAATTCACTTCTGGTTCACGATATGATCAAATCATAAATCAAGAACGGAACTCCTTGGATCTTTTGAACCGCACAACCTATGGCGATTTCAATGCCACGCAAGATTCCTGGTTAAACCTCACTGGCTTTAGACCTGAAGATGGCTACGCATGGGATATACTGGGAGCAGTGCAGCAACGAGCTAAGGAACAAGCAAGGAGCATATTCGGAGAACAAGCCGAAGATTTGTTGAATGGGACTTCAGAAGACTCGCACAATCCTGCTGTCTATCATAACATTTCAGGCTTTGTTCAAGGTGAATGGACTCGTCTGACTCATGTTGGACGGGTTCAACACCCAGCTGATTTAAATCTCACCGTGTCTGTTCCTGAAATCCCTTATACTTTCGTGGATTTCGATCGCAATTTGACAGGACGTTCTGGCCACGTACGAATCCATTTAACTGAGGATGAAAACCACTCACGGACAACTTTAAACGGATCAGCGTCTGAAATCAGTGCTCGTGTTGTGCTTTACGATGATTCCTCCGTAGGGGATTGGTGGGAATTCTCCTTGCATGGTGTACATTTTCCTAGAACAGGAGCTACTATACTGACTACAACGAGCGAGAAGTAAGTCTCTCCTAAACGATACCATCACCATCGCTTATTGTTCTAGGTTCGCTGGCATATTTGGTCTTCCTCACATAGCTCCGTCTGCATACCTTTTTTCTGCCTCTCGGGAACTTCTTAACCAGAGTATTCATGATACCATCAAGCGTCAAACATCACGTTCCTATCCCATCTGGAATCCATGGACATCAGCGACCGACGGTTCAAGTGATAACATCTTAGCAGTGCCCCATTGCGAATATATCATATACTTGCAGCAACACCCAGTAACATTCTATCCCTTGACGAAACAGTTTCCTTCTAGTAATCCATTGGACCTGGGATCAATTGAGCATGAATTGCGCTTTCCAACTGGCTCAAGCCTCCCACACAGGTCATCGCTCTCTATGTCTATGGTTGCCTTTTCACCTGATTGCGGGTTCGTCATTGAGTCAAGGGGCCCCCCTGAATACATTGCATCGGAGAATCCACATTTGACTGGTTTGAAAATCGAAGAGTACTTGCATACCGCGAAGTTGAATACACTCGTATTTGCCGTTACATTGTCAATTCAACTCCTATTCCTCATTAAGCAGATGAAAGAAGCTGCGACGCCATCAACGCGGAACAGGGTCAGCTTTTATTCAATTGCAATGATGTCCCTGGGAGACGGGTTTGCATTTTTAACACTCGTCTTCCTACATCTCTTTCTACGGACATCGTTGCTTGCGCTTTACTCCACAGCATTTCTAGCTCTCTTTTCGGTCGTCTTCGGACTTCGTTTCCTGATGGATATCTGGACAGTTCAAGCAACCGAACATAGACGTCAACAGAGACAACGGGCTTTTGGAAGCTCTACTGAAAATGCCAGCAACGTGCTTCCAACAGAAAATGCCAATAGCGTTGTGCCATCAGCAACATCCCTGACCCAACCTCCACCAATTCCCACGACCCGAACAATCATAGATACTGGTGCCACGCCCGTCGTTCTTCCGGATCAGGATGATGAATCTGCTATAGAAAGTGGCAATGGTACAGGTAGCGCTAATACCCAACCATCTAGGGCAGAGCTTAGTACGTTATATACTCGTTATTGCTTCACGCTCATCGCAACCTTTTTCCTAACCCTACATTCAACTTCATGGCCTTCGCTACCTCGTTCAGTCTACTACAATACCCTGGCCTTCATGTATCTCTCTTTTTGGTGCCCACAAATATACCGCAACATCATGCGGAACTGTCGAAAAGCCTTACGGTGGGATTTCGTCGTAGGACAGAGTACAGTCAGACTAATTCCCATCACGTATATATATGCGGTCAAAGACAATGTTCTGTTCTCCGATACTGATACCAAAGCTTTACTTTTCTTGGTCGGTTGGCTCGGGGTACAAATATTAGCACTTGCCAGTCAGGAGATTCTGGGGTCAAGGTTCTTCGTCAGAGATGGCTGGGCCCCTCCAGCATATGACTATCATCCCGTTTTGCGACAAGACGAAGAAGGTGGTAACATGCCTATCGGTTCCGCCCAGCTTGTCGACGATGGCTCTGTGTCATCTTCGAAGGCCGGGGAGTCAAAAGACAAAGGAAAGAAGGTATATGATTGCACAATATGCACACAGGACATTGAGGTTCCGATACTCTCGATTATGTCTGAAGGGGATGGGGCGGGACTTGGAGGAAATATTCTAGCTCGAAGAGCATACATGGTCACCCCCTGTCGTCATATATTCCATACGCCTTGCCTTGAAGGTTGGATGAGGTATAGGTTGCAGTGTCCGAATTGTCGAGAGATACTGCCACCCTTGTAAAAATCTTGTTATTATGCCTAGCTATCCCTTTATGTTTAAATATATTTAAAAATTAATTACTTTATTATTTATTATTTATTATTTATTATTTAT
>AJFL01000366.1:0-50959 GCA_000467735.1 Rhytidhysteron rufulum CBS 306.38
CGGAGCCAGTGGAGCCGCTGCCAGAGCCAGAGCCGCTGGAGGTGCCGTCCCATGCGTCGGGGCCGACTTGTGGGTAGGAGGTGAAGGTGTTGTAGATGTCGAAGACGATGCCATCTTGGTCGGCCTTGTAGTAGCCAGGGATGGCGATACCAGAGGGAGGAGTGACATCACCGTCACCAGTAACCTCGATCTGGATACACTCGGTGTAGACCTGGACCTTGCCGACGGTCTGGGCCTCGTGAAGGGCGAAGATCTCAGGGCGGAGGAGGTACTTGCCAGCGACAAGGTTGGGGAGAGTGACGCTGTGCTTGCCCTTGTTGGCGATGAGGGTGTCGACAGCCCAGGTGCCGTCGGCGTAACCATCCTCAGCAAGCTTGAGCCAAACATCACCAGCACCGTTGCCCTCGGCGGGAGCAATGTAGGTAAGGACAGGGCCCTTGTGGGAAGAGGCGATGATGTCGTCGCTGTCATCGCGGTTGTTGTGGTGCCATTCGATGGTAATCTTGTCACCACCCTTTGCGGAGATCCACTTAGCGGTCTCGACGTTGTTGACGTTGCAGGTCATGTCAGAGGAAGTAACATCGTAGATGGGGTTGTTGTTAGGAGGGCTGCGAATGTAGCCAGCGTCGGAGTTACCGAGGCCTTGGTCGACATCGTTGACCCAAGCGGCGAAGACGGTGGTGTGCGACTGGACAAGTCGAGCGGAAGCTGCCAGAGCTAGAACGGTGGAGGAGAAGGACTTCATTGTGAAGGGATTTGTTTGAAATTTGGTTTAAGAGAACGAAAGAGAGACTGAAACTTTTGTTGCAAAGAATGACTGAAAAGAATGAATGTGCTTCAAGCGTGTTGGATGAGAATGAGAGAGACGCCTGCTTATCTTATATACTCAAGTTTATAAACACTCCATTTCCCGTATGGGTCTCAAGGACTTCGCACTAGCACGCTAGTCAGGTACGTTTGTTGTTGAATTGCAACGCCTAACGTGATGCCAAGAAGAGTTCATCTATTCAGTGTAAACTAGAGCCGTCCAGCGGTCAAAACCATGGGGCACGTTTGTCGCAGAATGTCAGATAAGCGATAAAGTAGTGGCGACCAAAGCTATCTCTCACTCCCACTTAACCCGAAGAGGCTCAATTACCGTTTTCTGGCGATTCCAGAAACCTCCAAGTGCCTTGTTCGGCGGGATCGCATAATGGCTCAGGGGGGTCAGATTGCTTCAAGCATGTCTCCTGGGGAATGAAACGTGAAACCAAACGTGGTTGAGGGAGCGGAAAGCCATAGCCAACACTGCACTCCTGTTTACAATTCCACCGCCTATCGCATCCTGTGCATGTTCGAAGCGGTTAGGTGCGTCTGTCGTGCTCTAACGACATGTTCATTGACCTGGATAACAAACATGTTCGTTTCGATTCTGGATTTCCAGACAAAATTAGTTATGGAGCCTAGTTCATACTCTGTGAACCGTCAGCGGTTCGGCAAGCGAGCTTCAGACCAAACTTCAAAGGTCCAGTTCTCAACATTCCGCATATACGCCGATGTATTTCAGGCGCGAACTCGATCTTTGCAAACCCATTGTTCTGACGTGGATAAGGACGGGGAGATGTACAAATGGAGGCGTAGTGGAGGGGAACTTTGTCGTTTCGAACGAGGCTGACCGAAGCTATCTCAGGCCGAGAGTTTCGCCGCAGCATAGGGCGTTTCGCCGTATTGTAGATTCTGTTCGGCCTTCTCATGGCCCTCTCGTATTGAAATAACAGCCGTGCAGCCACAGAGACAGCCCCCGCAGCCCGTTCGGCGGTTGTGACAGAAGATACACCCTCCGCAACGAGCCGAGCATGTCTTGGCCGCTGCTTGAATCGCCGCCAGATTAGAGCAGCGCTGATTGGTGGAATTTGAGGGATCTGGCAGAAGGCGGCGAAGGGGCTCGCACTCGCACCAACCACTCGCACCAGCTGCTGGCGCTCGTCATTTTTATTTCCCGACCCTTCTCCTTCCGACTCTCCCGCCCTGTTCCTTCCACGGAGCGCGCCCATGAGCCATGGCATGGGTAAGGGTAGGTTTTGCATGGGCCCGTGCAGCCTGCCGTCCTGAGTGGATGCCTGGCTCAAGGGCAAAACATGAAACGAGTCGTTACAGGAGAGGCAGAACCTACGCACCCGTGATCACTGGCTACCAAGGCCCTGGCGCCCAGGTATCGCCAAGCATCATGCAATCGCAGTCAACGACGCGCATGACGTCCTTTGTATAAAAACCACCGCGTCCCCCATCGCAGTCGCGACCCTTTGAAGGCCGTTCAAAAACTGTGCAACGGATGACATCCGCTATCGATAGCAGGAAGAGCCCGATGATTCGTGGAACATCTCGGTTGGAAGACGCGGTATCTGGACGCGGCTTCCACACGCCCTGATTCGCTGCAACGCTCACTTCAGTGGAGCCCGTCTCTGGGGGATATGGGGTCCCCAGGAAAACTTGGTAGCCGTGGCGGTGGGTGATGGGGTAGGAGGCGTGAAATGCTACACTGTAGAAGTACAAATACTATAGATACTCTGCTGTTTCCCTCTCTCAGTTCTTCAGTCTCTCAGTCTCTCAGTCCCTGTTCTGTGCTGTGCTGCTCGCCCTCCTTGCAACAGTGACCAAGATGCCGTCTGCTTTTTTCAAGAACCGCAGGGTCTACCTGTTGACCAGTGTGGCCTACATGGGCTCACTGCTCTTCGGTGCGTATTCGACTTCCTCATTGATATTGGGCCTTCATTGACGTCTATGTAGGTTATGATACTGGTGTGATGGGCAGCGTGCTCGCCCTGGAAGCCTTCAAGAAAGACTTTGGTCTCCCAACCGACTCCTCAGGATTCGCCTCGTCCAAGAACGCCTATGTCTCATCCAATGTCGTCTCCTTGCTCACCGCCGGTTGCTTCTTTGGCGCCATCGCCGCCGCATTCCTCAACGAACGCTTCGGACGCCGCTACTCGCTGATGTTCTTCTCCCTGATCTTCCTTATCGGCGCAGCGCTCCAGACCGCCGCACACCACGACCTAGGCTTCATCTACGGCGGACGCGTGATTGCCGGTTTGGGGATCGGTGGCATGTCAGCCATCACTCCCGTCTTCGTATCTGAGAACTGCCCCCCAGCCGTGCGAGGTCGCATTGCGGGATTATTCCAGGAGTTCTTGGTGATGGGAAGTACGTTTGCTTATTGGCTAGACTACGGTGTTGCACTGCGCATTCCGGTTTCGACGAAGCAGTGGCGAGTTCCCGTTGCTGTCCAGCTGATTCCAGGCGGCATCATGCTTATTGGATTGTTTTTCCTCAAAGAAAGCCCCCGATGGCTTATGAAGCAGGGTCGGCATGAGGAGGCCGCTACATCATTGGCTTGGATCCGATGTGAGACTGTTGACAGCTCTGAAGTCGTTACCGAGTTGGCTGAGATCCGTGCTGCCATCGAGGAGGAGCTAAATGCTACCGAGGGTGTCACCTGGAGAGAGTGCCTCGTGCCCGGAAACCGTTACCGATTCCTCACCGGCTTCTGCATGATGTTCTGGCAACAATGGTCTGGAACCAACTCCATCGGATACTACGCTCCTCAGATCTTCCAAACAATCGGTCTGTCCAAGAGCTCATCATCGTTGTTCGCCACTGGTGTGTACGGAACCGTAAAGGTTATCACCACCGGTTTCTTCCTTATCGTCGGAATCGATCGATTCGGTCGTAAGAAGTCGCTCATTGGAGGTGCTATCTGGATGTCAGCAATGATGTTCATCATCGGAGCTGTTCTAGCCACCCACCCTCCCAACACTAAGTCAAGCACTGTATCTCCTGCTTCCATTGGAATGGTGACGATGATCTACCTCTATGTCATTGGATACTCCGCATCCTGGGGTCCCGTCCCATGGGTCTATCTATCCGAGATCTTCCCCACACGCCTTCGTGCCTACGGTGTAGGAATGGGATCAGCCACTCAGTGGCTATTCAACTTCGTCGTTACTAAAGTTACCCCTGAAGCTGTAAACCACCTTGGCTACAAGACCTTCATCATGTTTGGATGTTTCGTAAGTCCACCAAAAAATTCCTATCACTAGAATATATTACTAACTCAATATCAGTGTATCGCCATGGGTATATTCGCCTTCTTTTTCATCAAAGAAACCAAGGGTAAGACGCTTGAAGAAATGGACGTTCTCTTTGGTGCCGTCAATGCCGAACAAAGAGCAGAGGATGTAGAGAGGGCGGTTGCGGAGGAGAAGAAAGGAGCAGCATATCATTTGGAAGAACACGCAAAGTAAATGAAGGCATGAAGGGATCTTGTATGATTTGACGAAGAGAGTCGGTTTATAGTAGCTTTTGGACGTCGTGAAATACCCCATGAAAATAGATGACTTAGGAATATGTAATTGGCTTGCTTTGGATGATTGTAAAGCAAGAGTATGTCATTTGATACCATTTTACATCAATCGTGAAATTAACTGGAAACCATAATTCTAAAAGCGCATTTACTTTCGTTTATAAAACCGTTCCCTAATCAACATATATACGAACCCATCATTACCCAAGAACCCACAATCATCTACAACCCGCACACTCCCTTAGATCCACCTCAATGCCCCTTAAAAACCGGCTTCCTCTTCTCCCTAAAAGCCAACAACGCCTCATCCCGATCCTTAGTCCCAACAACAGTCTCATACATCTGATTCTCCGCCTTCTCACCAAGCGCACAATTCTCCACCGCCTTCAAAGCCGCCCCAATAGCAATCGGCCCCCCCTCACAAATCTCCCTAGCCAACTTCACCGCCTCCTCCAACACTCTCGACCTCGCAACCCCAGGCTGCTGCGCCTCCTCAGGCTGAATCTCAACTAAACGATCACAAAGCCCTAGGAAGTATGCTTCTGGTGCCCCGACTCTTCGGCCGGTTAGAATCAGGTCTCGGGCGCGTGAGAGGCCAATTAAAGCTGGGAGACGGTAGGTTCCCCCTGCGCCGGGGATAATCGCGAGACGGGTTTCGGGTAGGGCGACTGTGGTTGTGGAGGCGAAGATCCGGAAATGCGTCGTTAGTGCTAGTTCGAGGCCGCCGCCGAAAGCGGGCGCTGCGAGGGCTGATATAGTTGGGATAGGGATTTTGGATATCGAGGTTAGGGTGCCTCGAAGGGAGGAGAGGAATTGTTGTGTACTATCAGAAAGTAATTAGCTCCAAAATATCTACAACATAGAAATTACTTTGGTGGTAGTTATCGAGGACCTACTCTTCCGGCGTAAACCCCGCCCTCTCCTTCAAGTCCGCCCCAGCACAAAAACTCGAATCCACATCACTAGCAATGATCAAAGCCCTCGTAGGGCCTCCCTCACCCTCCTCATGTATGCTATCAACCTGCTCGCTTAGCTCCGCGAGTAATTGCTTTGAGATTGCGTTGCGGGCGGCGGGGCGGTTTAAGCTTAGGACGCGAATGTAGCCGGAATGCGGGGCTGAGAAACGGGTTACGGTGATTACTCGAGAGGGTGCGGTGGAGTATGCATGGCGTTGGTATTGGTGGAGGAGTGTAGTGATTCGGAATACGGATTGGGGTCTTGGAAGGAGAGGCATGGTGTGGAGTTGGTAGCTTGAAGCTTGAAGCTTTCCCCAGATGCCGCGGCTATTCCAAGGGACTGAGGCTGGGGTAACGTTGCACGTGATTAAAGCTATGACCCTTGTATTAACTCCCTTGTCTATAGTTGATATAAACCTTAGATAGATATATCCTTTTGTGTGTGACAAGTTCATCATATCATGAGAAATCATGGATCGCAAAGCCATATGAGATGCACTGCATGAAGACAAAAACTTCCATATATCATGAGAAGTCTTCATATTTCATTATCTCCTCACACTCATCTCTCAACTCCTGTACCCCTTGCACCCCCTTCCATTTCTCCAATAATACCTTAACCTCCTCCCAATCCTTCTCTGCCTCATCTCTGCTCTCCCTTTTAACCAGCTCCCTCAATCTCCTAGGCGTATCCAACACCCACCTCACCGTTTCCCTCTCAGCCCTCTTCCTCTTCATTTCCTCCGTCTCCTCAATCTCAAGTTTCACGCTCGGCCTAGGCTTTGGTGTCCGATCATGCATCTCACTCGAAAGACTCGCCGCCGTCTCCGCAATATGCGATATAGCAGGTGAAAGCGTATGTGTAGTCGGAGCCAAGGGATCCATATTCCCGCGCATCTTACGGATGGTATCGGTTGCGGAGATCAATTTGCTATAGTTATCGTATACTAGGGATTTACAATCGGAGTCGAGGTTACGGATCTCTGTGAGCAAAAAACGAATTAGTATGGATAAGATAAAATGGAGTACAGGAATTAGATTTGAAATATCCCTACGTGAAACTAGACTGGCTTCAACCTTTAATACCCCTTGTAGCCCCTGCGTGGAGAATATCTCTCTCACATAAGCTTCCGCATCGAAACCCTCCTTATCCATCTCCCCTAAACTACCTTCCTCAAAGTCTTCCTCCAGCTTCAACGGCAATTGCGTATCCGAATCTGTGCCTGACTTCCCATCCGCCGCACCAGACGCACCCTTAAGTCCATAATAATCCCGTAATGCCGCGCGATTTCGTCGAGGGTTCGAGGAGTTCCGCGTTGCAGTATTTGAGTTATCGAAGGAATTTCGAGTAGAGGATGGAGAACGAACGGAGAGGGATGGACGCGGAGACGCTATCGTTGACATGGTGATATGTTGTAGAACAATAGATATTTGCCTGATTTCCAGGTCGTGGTTACTGGGAACTACGTAAGGGCGAGGCGATTGATGAGCGTTGGAAGTCCGCAGCTTGCCAAGACGGGTAGGGCTGAATTAAGCTTAAATTCTATACCGCGCTTCGACGCGTCATCCCTGTCGTTTACCACCACAACCATGACGTTTGATTAAATACAAATGGCGGAAACCTGCAATCGTGAATATCCTGGGGCAAAGCTATTATGGGTTCCAACAACATCTCCACTGAAATCCAAACCCACCTCACCTCGAAGAATCTCCCTCCAAATCGAGCATGGCTCGACACATTCCTACCAACCGTGCGCCCAAACCTACCACTCCAAGCCATTCAAAAAACAGCTCTCTTCCGAATCCTCACAAGCGACATAACCGCAACCACAACACTAGCACAAAAATCCAGCTCATGCTTCCCACATGACGTTCACAACGCGAACATCCCATCCCGGATTCTCCCCGGTCCAATCACTGTTCAAGTTTTAGATGTTGAGGACATAGGGCATTCACGATGGAGTCAGTTAGAAGCTCTCGAAGCCCAGGAACGAGGCGAAATGACGAAAGGTCGAGAAATCATTCGTGTTGTACCCGGCGAAGTCGATGCAAATAATGAATCTGATCCTGCTGCTTCTGGGAGTGCTGGGCCGCACAAGCTTGTTTTGCAGGATGCAAAGGGGGTCAGGGTTTATGGGTTTGAGATCAGGAGCATTGATGGTGTGGGACTGAATATGAGCATAGGAGTCAAAATGGTGTTGAGAAATGTCGAGGTTGCAAGAGGAGTTTTGATGCTGGATTCGAGATCTGTCACTGTTCTTGGAGGGAAGATTGAAGGACTGCATAAGATATGGAAAGAAAGCAGAAAATCAAGGCTAAAAGAAGCCGCCGGAATGACAAACAGCAGTGATAATTGACAGAATAGATCCCAGTTCACGTCAACAAATATTCTGCAAGCCCATGAAATATTCACCAGTCGACCTTCAAAGGAGACACTTTGTCTTCTTCTTCTTCTTCTTCTTCTGGAAACAAATCCAATATAAAGCCCCACCTCCCATATAGTCGTTTTACTAATTGACGCGGTGTCTCTCCATTGCTGTCTTTGATGGCTGGATCCGCCCCTTGCATCTTGGATCCACAGGATGTCCTGCCATTATTAATAGTTTCATTATGTTGACGCTCCCTCTATGGGTCGCAAAGTTTAGAGGGGTCATGTCACCGACACCTTTTTGGTCTATCTTATATCCTCTTGAGATTGCCCACTCAACGGCTATAGTGCAACCATACTTCGCGGCAAGATGTTGAAATGGCTTGGGCTCTGAAAAGTTTGTGTCATAGCCTCTTTCCAATAATAAGGCCATCACCATGGCTGCATCACCTCGTTCCACAGCATAGCATAATGGCCCCTCGCCGTTGGCGCCCACTATGTTAGCATTAGCGCTTTGAGACAGTAAATAATCGAAAATGGCCTTGTCACCACATTTTGTGGCAATCATTAAGGCTGTACCTCTCCCAATAGCTTTTGCATTCTATGTCAGTCCTTTGATCTGATACCAAGCAATGGACCACTCCAACGCGTCCATTCACTGCAGCGGAGTGTAGTGGATTCTCTTATTTGCACATAGCATTTGGATCGGCCCCTTTTGCAAGTAAGAGCTTCACCACAGACTCGTGCCCATTACGTGCGGCCCAAAATAACGGTGTACATTCATATCCATCCTTCACATCTAGGGTTTGACCATCCTTAATCAACGCTCCAAGAGATTCTTTCAAGCCTGAAAAGGCTGCAAAATGAATCCCTTTTGCGTCTTCCGGCGTCACTAAGTGGGCGTTCCGAGACTACGGACTCCATGGGTGCCCCACACGACTTGAGCGAAAAGGTGCATTGAGCTTTTTGTCATTTTTAAGGAAATTGGTTGTCAATCGATCTGTCTCCATTATAGATCCCCGGACATGGACACCCCAATTTAGTTTTGCATACTCGTAGAAGGTGTATTGTCGTAAATCTTCAAAGGAGGCGACGGATTCAAAGACGTCAAACGATAAGTATGTAAGGCATATTCGTGCCATACATATCTCATCATACGTTTCCTGGTCTGTGAATAATTTACGTTCACGCTTCTTGAAATACTCTGCAGCTGTAAGGTGGGCAAATCGGACCAATCCGCATTCTGAATCATGCGTCACCAAACCCACAGTGACTGAAGGAATCAAAGACTCAGAAGGAATGAAATCCTTATCAAAGTTAGATGAACCCGGGTTCACTGCAAGAGTATGAAGTAGCTCATTTAGCAGTAGTGGACGACGAGCGTATGCAACCCAGCAAATGATTCGCAGTGCGAGATTCTTCTGCTCGTTTGGCAGGTCATGGATTCGCTCCATGGCACGGTCATAGAGATCATCTAAGTTCTCCGGTAGATGATTCAAGGCGTTTTTAAAGCCCCCAACGCTTATTTGAATTTTCAACATATTGAGGTGCAATATCGGAAGGAGGAACCTATACACCTCATCAGCGCCAAACATATCGAAATAAGTTTAGGGGATTACACATACATTCCGCCCGCTGAATTGACCGACTACTCAATCATCTTATCAGCTTCAGTACGATTTTCCCTCAGTTTAGCGGCAAACATGAAAGTATCATCATTAAGTAATCTTGATTCCCAGAACAACTTAACATCTGACTGCGTAGTGTGTATGTCAATACGAGCGCAGCCACTAAGCTTCTTCTCGATATCTTGGCTCTCCCTCGAAGTGGCTAACAGCCGATATACGAATGCCTCGGTAGAATATGCTCCAAGCTGGTGAAGTTGGTCAATGAATTCTGGTCGATCATGCCGTCCTCGATCTCCCGGGACATGCTCATCAAGCGCGTCTACTATGATGAAAGTCCTTTGAAAACGAAGCAACAGTTGAGAAAGTAGCTTTGAATATTCGTCAAAAGATAATAGTGTCAAATTTCTACCGCGCATGGTGAATAATTCTTTCACTTCCTTAAGCATACATTGTGTCTGTATCGTCATCTGTCTTGCAAGGCTTGAGAGTAAATTCGTCAGTGTCTGCTTCACGCGATCTTTGTAATCGCAGAACACGTAGCATATACATGTATCGGGAAGGCTTCTTTCCTTGAGATGGTTGATCAAAACGGAACTGCAGTTCTTAGCTTAAGGCCATATCAGGGCAAAGGTATACCTACGACATCACCGACCTCCCTACACCGGCTTGTATCAAAGTTAGCGAAGTATTGCCCTACAGGAAGGCTCACGCATTCCTGGGCACCAAAGAGTTGAAGGACTGCTAGAATCACCGTCTCGCCATTTGACGAACTGCTCGGACCGAAGAAACCATTCTCCAGTTCCAGGTTGACGTTTGGAATAAATATCCCTTCGCTTCTCTTCAAAATGAGCCTGGGAAAGCCAATTCAATATTTGGCGGTTCTCGGCTTCCTCGAGGGCTTGCACCTGCCTATCCCCTATTTCGCAGACACGTATGTGAGTTTTGGCTACCAGCCTATAAGTGCCGGCGGTGAGATTTTCGATGAGTATCTGACAATGATTACGGAGTTTCTGGATCGCCTCTTTTAGATGATCGTTCAAGAAAGCTCTTTTTATGCGTGCCCAGCCAAGTTTATGACTACCAGCTTCTTTCTCGAGGTTGGTGGCTAGAGCACGTAGCTTCTTTTCGCAGCTCAACACATAGGGTTGTATTTGCTGAGAGTGATCTTGAAGAGGTCCTGTGAAATCTGGATCGCAGAGCAAGTCCGTCACCCTTGATAACGTTGACCGTAAGCTTTCAAGCTCCGCAAGATCGTTTTTGATCTCTTTTGGTGCTTCCTTCCAATCCAATCCCAACTTGATGAGACTTTGGGTGATCTGTATCATGACGCCGATAACTCCAAGGACGCCTGTCCCTAGGCTGAGTGGGTCTGCCATGATTGCTTGAGGAGAGTGTATCGTGTATCAGATTTAATGAGTCTCGAACCAAGAAATATGGCTGAAAAGACAGACTTTTGCGGTAACTAGAACCGAAAAGGAGGAATGAGAAGAGTGGAAAGAGGATGGCAAATACCATGGTGCAGTGAAAGATGGATCTCATCATGGAAATGGAGGTCAGGCGGGGGAGGATGCTACGTAGTTCAGAACACGTGTGCCCCATTGAGAAGGGGCAACCCAGAAAATGGCTGCCACGATAGTTGCAAGTAACATCCACCAACATGTAATTGTACGATACAATGATATCTAGATGCAACAAAGTATAAGTGAAGACGTTCAAATAGATGATGTAAGAAGGAGTAAGAAGGAGTAAGATTTCGAAATGAATGTTTAATGAACGAATGTTACTAGCTCCAGAAGCAAACAACGCTTCGTCACCCCAACCATTCTCGTCATGACACAATAAAATCATGATTGAAACAAGTCGATATTCCACGGATAACAAAAAACCCGTTACCCACCTAGGAAAGAAAGCAAAAACCTATTGATATCTTGCATATGGGAAGGAAATTTTCCGACCTGTAAGAGCAGCGACTTGATCTGTATAATCAATGGTAGACGTTCAAATGCCCTACCAACTTTCAACGAACCAAGGAATATCTGGCCCGTGCGTAACTGATGAATAGGTAGACCCGTCCCTCCCCACCTACAGTAATCAACACCATTACCAACCACCTTCCCAAACAAGAAACACGATCCATCCACCACCCCCAAACAACCTCGCCCCCAAACTATCAAGCCATCTATTTCCGTCTCAAATCGCATAATCAAAAGCCAAGTATTTGTAAATCCTCCGTGCCCACAACACCAGCCACCCAGGCACCCTAACCCAAGAAACCTAAATCCATGCGTTAAACCAGAACGGGTTAATCGTACCATCAGCACATATCTCGAAACAGAAAGTCTTCATCAGCATCGTCAGCATCGTGTTGTTCGCAATCCCGGATCTGATCTTGTTAGGCGGAGTTCTAGAAATTCTGGAGAAGGGACCAGAATGCGGCTGAAAAAGGCCCCCAATGTTGCAGGGACATGGGGTGGAATGGAAAATATGTAGATATATAGATGTGGCTGCCTGTAATGAATATACGCATGAATCACTGAGATACCATCTTTCCATTATTGTTTGAACATCACCATAAATACCCCATCCATCTGATCGCCAGGCACGATTCCAATACCATCCCTGTCGCCCCCACATCCAAAACACGTCTCGTTTCCGACAGGGGCGAGAACCTACGTCACGGATTTTTGAGCGTGAGATTTTCTGCAACGGGGTTTAGAAAGGGAAGGTTGGTTTGAATTACCAAGGGGCGTATGTTAGAGGGGAAAAAGTGAGAAAGGGAATTCATTCATCATGGCAAGGCATTATGATCAGTCACCTCCTACTACCTTTACTACCAACAACATACCCGAAGATCAACAACCGCTATATACATCTGGAGGAAGGGATACAGAACCATTAAAACCAATGCGTCTGGTTGACTCGTTGAAGGGTGGGAAGGGACACAAGAGTGAGGGCAATAATATCCAATACTCGGCGCCATACGACGATATTGAGCGTGTGAAAGCTGCTCAACAAGAAGACCAGGTATGTATTTCCACACTCCCTCTCTGACAAACTAAGAAAGCTAACAATTAACTCTAGCACATCAAATCTCTAATCCGCTCCCTCCGCCTAATCTCCCGTATCCTCTCCCTCCTCCTAAGCGCCACAACACTAACCCCTCTCTCCCTCACCCTTCGAAAATTCTACACCACAAACACCGTCACCAAACCCGTCCGCCTCCCCAACGGCACCACTCAAACCCGAACCGCCTGGGCCCACAACACACGCATTTGGCCAACATGGATGTACACCGGTGTAGCCATCGCAGGTGTAACATTAAATCTAATAATTCTCTTGAGTTACTTATGTGGAGGAGTGAAAAGAGCAAACCAAGCCGCCACAATAGGAGGATGGATTCTGCTCCTAGCGAACCTAGCAACTTGGGGTACAGCAACCGGAGTTTATAAACAACAGAAGGATTTCCACGGCCGCAGTGATGATCTTTGGGGGTGGAGTTGTAGCGATGCGGCACAGGGTATTCAAGATGTCTTTAGAGATCAAGTGGATTTCAATAAGTATTGTGATGCGCAGTCGGTTTCTTGGTACGCGGGGTTGGCGCAGACGGGGGCGGGGTTTTTGACGGTGGTTATTTATGCGTTGGTTTTGGTGAGGAGGGGGACGAAGAGGGAGGTTAGGAGGAGATCGAGGTTGTTGGGAGCGTAGGGTGGTGGGGCTGGGTGGTAAGTGAGTTGGATGGGACGAGTGGGTGAGGAGATGTGATACCCGGTTGGTTTTTTATTCGTTTTTGTGTTTGAAAGAAGAAATATATATCTGTCTGTTGGGTGGATGTTAGCGTTGTTGAAAAGCCAGTTTGTAAACTTTAATTAGAGTATGCTATGTCTCTTAGTTGCAGCAAGTTCAAGTCAAAGGTCTTAAATAGAAACAGGAGGTACCAAACCCATGAAAACCATAATCATAACTCCGTATATATTCGTTCAATCTATTTACAACGTAAATTCAGACTGTATTTTAGAAAATGGAAACAGTTGCACAAATTCCAACCATTTACTGGCTATGTATGAAATAGTGCTATGCTGTTCGTTGTAGGGGGTATCAAGAGTAAAAAAAAGAACGCCATTTCCCCATGCAATCCTATATTACTTGTAAGAGACTGGATTTTACGGAGAGAATAGAGACACGTACCTTTGCAAATATATATTAATAAGGAAAATCCGGAAGTAGCTTCGTAGATGAGTGATCATGGCATGACTTCCTACATGACAGTGCATTTTTCCTGATATACTTCTCCATATTGATCGACACCAGCCATAAGCTCGTTATATTTTTGTTTAGCTTTGACTTCATCTGGGAACCATTTCTTGAGGAACTCTGCCATCTCAAGGTCGAGATTATCTATTATGATTGTTAGACCTCCTAACTATATATATGTGACCCCGAGAAATATACTCACCAGAATTTGCATCCACTACAGATCTCTCCCTACATAAAGGACATCTTCCTTGCTTGTTGTTTTGCATTACGATCAAACATCGGATGCAAAATACGTGTCCGCATCGAAGCTTCACTGGCCGCCATTGTACTTCAAAGCACATGGGACAAGCGTAATCGTCGAGCTGTGGTACAAGGCTAAGAATCTCGTTTTGAACCTGGCTACAGATGGCCTTGGCTAGGTTCTCAGAGTATGCTGGGAACTGGATCCGCTGAGGAAATGTAGATTTCACTCCCAACGCAGTCCGTTTATCGAACTCTTTTCTTGGATTAGTACTGCCGATTAAATTTACAGGACGGCCAAATAACACTTACTCTTTAAGATCTTCGTCATTGCCACACGATTAATCTCCTGAAACCGAAGAGCCTGCAGCAGTTCTTGATTGATCTGCATAAAAGTGGACATAGCTCTCAGACTCTCCTGCTTCTTAAACTGGGTCGCCCATCCCTTCTCGACCACAGCTTCCGCAAATTTCTGGAACTTTTCTTCGGCTTTTTCGGCATCGTGGGCGGTGTGATCCCGTTCTGTGACCCCAAAGAAAATACCGGATTCTACATAGGCTTGAAAGATCTGTCTCCATACGACGAGGTTCTTCTTGTTTACTCGACTGCCTGGGTTTGTCAGAATAGCAATTTGCTTTCCTAGCTCTTCAATCTGCACGTGGAGCTTCCTTTCCTCTTGCTCCTGGAGTGCTTCGAGACCGGAGAGTTCGGCGGATAGTTTGGTGAAGAACTCGGCGTCTGAGGTTAAGGGTACTTCAACCATGCGATAGCCTTTTTTCTTCCCATGAATAGAGGTCGTACCATTACTATCCAAGGAAGAAAAGGATGGTTTCTTTTTCAAACTCGCAACCGGTGAATCGCTCTCGTCCGTGATGCGAACATCCGACATGCCCGTTGCTACAGCAAGCATCTGCAGCTTCGACTTCGTCTGCTCATCAAGAAAGGCACTGTGCAACTCTCCGGTATCCTCATTCACATAAAACAGCAACTTAGGATGAAACTGGGTCCTCTTAGCCTTTGCCCGACCAATACCGCTACCATCCAGACCATCCAGACCATCGGGATCATCATCATCAAGAATATACTGGAAAGGTCTCTCCTCATCAATATCGGCGTCAGCGGAGGCATTGTAGACCTCGACATGCTTGAGCAGCTTTCCCAAGGTAATAGGGTCGAGGCCGACCTGGGAGAGCTCGTGGGTCAAGCGGCCAATGCATTTCTTGAGCTGCTTGTAGGAGATGGCAGATTCAAGCCATTCCGGGGGGAATCGCTCGGTTTTTAGGCGTTCCTGAAAGACGTGGGCGAAGCGCATGGTTTGGGGAGATGGGGAACCAGACGGCGAACTAGGGATCGATGAACCTCTCAGAAGCGGCAATCGCGCACGTGGGGGGTGTCCCGGCCGAAGATGGGAGGAGAGATTTGTGGCGCTGGGTTAAGCTGATTCGTCGCCTTACGGGGGGGAAGGGAGGGTCTGGGTGTTTGCCGGGGTTGAGCGGTGGCCACATATGGAGGGGGAGAGGGAAGGCTGTAAACACGCACGCGGGAAGAGAGAGAAAAGAAAAGAAAGAAAAAACCCGCAGCCTCAAGAACGAAATGAATAATTGTTCTTCTCCTAATTGCCTCTTGCTTTGACGTTTGCTAAAGGTGCGCCAAGGTCAGGGAGCTTTCGGCCCAACTGGAAGCAGAAGATTCTAGGCCGCCGTCAAATGCCACCCTCTGAGGTTTTTTGCTCGCCGTCGTGATCTTGTGCGTCATGCTGCCCGGCGAATGAGAACCATCCCTCGACTCATTCACTCTGCGCGTGCACCCCGACCGCCCTCGTAATTTGCCATCTTTCAACCGTCACGACTAGCCCGCCCTCTACCACCATTCTTCGCCTTGTGCATGGCTCTCGCCGCTTCCGACGATGGGTGCAAATCAATCTTCGGGCGCACCAGACGCTCCGACTGCGGGCGAGGTCAAGACAAGTTACTATGAGCTCCTCGGTGTTGAGAGAACCGCCACAGATGAAGAGTAATCTCCGTCTTAATTCCCCACCGACACCACCACCATATCTAATCATTATACTCTAAATAGACTCAAGAAAGCGTATCGTAGAAAGGCCCTCGAACTGCACCCCGACCGCAACTATGGCGATGTCGAGCGCACCACCGCACTCTTCGCAGACGTACAGGTTGCTTACGAAGTCCTCTCGGACCCCCAAGAACGAGCCTGGTATGATGCGCATGAAGGGGATATACTGGGAGGAGGCGATGGTAGTGGAACTCAAGAACACTTTGAGCATAACATGCGTGTCACTACCGCTGATGACCTTGCCCGTATGTTGAGGAAATTCAACGGTAGAGTGGAATACTCAGACTCTCCGAATGGCTTCTATGGCTTCGTACGGGAAACGTTCGATACACTAGCGCGGGAAGAAGAAGCTGCTGCAAGCTGGGAAGGTTTGGAAGGCGTCGACTATCCATCTTTCGGACACAAGGACGATACATACGAGGACGTTGTGCGGGATTTCTATAATGTATGGACTGGGTTCTCAACAAGGAAGACCTTCTCATGGAAAGACCGGTATCGATATTCGGAAGCCCCAGATCGACGCGTGCGAAGAATGATGGAAAAAGAAAACAAACGATTCCGGGAAGAAGGGATTCGAGAGTTCAATGATGCAGTTCGAACATTGGTAGCTTTTGTGCGGAAACGAGACCCACGGTATACGCCGAATACTCAAACAGTGGAAGAGCGTTCCAAGGCACTGCGGGATGCTGCAGCCGCTCAAGCAGCGAGGTCTCGAGCAGCCAATGAGGCAAAAATGGGTGATGCGGTTCCTGAATGGGCCACTACACGTGATGAAGAAGACGAGCTGGAAGAGGAGGAAGAAGAATCTGAAGAAGAGCACTTTGAGTGTGTTGCATGCCACAAGACATTCAAGAGTGAAAAGCAATACGATGCTCACGAGAAGAGTAAGAAGCATCAGAAAGCTGTTCAGGCACTTAGGAGAAAGATGCAGAAAGAGAATCGCCACCTGAATTTGGACGAAGATGTCCCTAGTAGCGGTGTTATAACACCTGCTTCAGAGGATGATGAAGACACCGCGGATATCAAGGAAAGCCATAACCAGGACCAAGAAAAGGATGCAGAGTCCGATGAAGACATAGTCCATGGTGTGAACAAACTTGACGTCCAAGATCAAGCCGATGAGGATGATGATCCCAAAGTCCACCAACCATCACTCCCCTCATCCTCAGCAGAAGATGACTCCTCACCCGAAGACGACACCTACGCCCCCCGCTCAGAAATCGAAACCCGTCTCAAATCCTCTATCCCATCCACAGAAGCAACCTCCGTAGACATCGGCAACTTAGACGACGTCCCCAAGCAAGCTCAGACCCCAAGACTCGGCAGAGCAGCACAAAAGCGCGCAAAGCGAGCTGAAAAACAAGCTGCCGCCGAACAAGAAGAATTGAAGTTTAAATGCGCTCAATGTAATGAGGCATTTCCTTCCAAGACGAGAATGTTTCAGCATATTAAGGATTGGGGGCATGCTGCGCCGAAGGTGGTGGCTGGGGGGAAGGGGAAGGGGAAGAAAAGGTAGTGGGGGTTGGGTATTGGATGGGATGAGATGGGTGTTACGTGATTGGGGGTTTGGAAGGGTTTATGCATAGCGTTGGCGTTTGTTTGGGTTTTGAATGATCATGAATTCAATATTTGGATACCATGCTTTGGAGGAATTGTCATAGATTACTTAGACAATACTGATCAGACGAACTGAGATTACATTAGATTATATTTAAGACTACACGTCTGTGGGGAAGTGGTACAACTTGTGAAATGAACCATTACAACCCTTACTCGCATCACTGACAAGTCACAACAGAGAATAATTATATGCCACGAGTTCGTATTATTAATTATATTCTTCGAGCATGTTTATCAGGAAACCTAAAGGATTATACATGAAAAATATACTCCATCATCACATTCTCACATACAAATCTACAAATTCAACTCCTCAAGCGCAATCTCCAGCTGCTCGACCTCCACACCAGCTTTATTCTTCTCCTTCTCCTTTCCCTCCCTATACTCCCTCCCCAAAGCCTCCATAACCCGTCCCATCGCCGCATCCAACCCCCTCTCCTCCAACCCCCTCTTAACCCTCCCAAAATTCTTCTTAACAAAAACCTGATACTCCGATTTCTGACCCGATTGACCCGCCGCTCCACCCCTAGGCGTCGGTTTCGTTTGAACCAACTTCCCTTTACACCTCCCACAAGAATGTCTAGTAGGATCAACACTCTTACTATGTCTCTTAAACTCATACCCGCATTCCGTGCATTCCCAGACGTATTTATATGCGATGGCGTAGGTGTGTTTGGTTGTGACTTCGATACCTAGGTGAGAGAACGCGGTACTGACTTTCCGAGCCCAGGATTTGAATTCTGCGCCGTGGGGATTATTGCGAACTTCGGAGATCATGAAGGTGGTTAGGTGGCAGTATTCGTGGGCTAGGACGTTGAAGAGGCGGTCTTCGTCGTCGATGACCTTTTCGGCTAGTTCGATGGAACAGTGGTGCCGGTAGGTTGTTATGATTTCGGTGGGATCGAGGGAGGATCGTGTGCGAATGGCTTCGCGGCGCCAATTTGCGCGGCCGGCGGTGGTTTTCAGGGTCCGGGACCAAATTAATTCGATGCCTCCTGTTGGGGCGGAGAGGGTTGAGATGCGTGATGAGGTTATTTTGCTGTCGAGTTCTTTGAGGAAGGATTCGGCCAGTGTGTGTTTCTTTGCGGCGAATTCTTTGCGTTGTGTACGGATTTGTGATACGCTTGGTGAGTCTGTGGATTGAAGTTTTTTGCTTGGGCTGCTGTTTTTACGTGGTGAGGCACTTGGAGAGGGGAAGTCTTCATCATCGGAGGATTCCGGGGCTGTGGTGCGTTGTTTTGCTGGTGAGCGGTTCTTTTTGGGGGACATGAGGGTTTTTGCGGGGGAGTAGGTGTCGTTCCATTCGTTTATCACGTCGGCACTCCAAAACGCGTCGAGGTTTGGATGAAGGCTTGGTGGCGTGGGAATACGTTGTTTGCGTTTTGAAGGGGAAACGAGTTTGTTGGGACTGCTAGGAGCAGGTGGTGGTGTGGAAGGTCGAGCTGCTGCTGGCGGTGCTTTTCTGGGGGAACGGAATCGTGCTGGTGGTGGCGACCATTGCAGGATTGCTTGGACATCGTTGTCGGAGGAGCTACTTGGACGATCGAGGGTGGAAGTTGGGGGGTTTGGTCGGGATAAGGGTTTGGATATTGGTGATGATTCGGGGGAACTGAGTAGATCGATCACAGTTGGCTTTGGCCGTGGCCTTTCTTTTGGCTCTATAGGCTTCGCTGCTTTAGGCTTTGATTGTTCTTGACGCTTAGAAGTCGGGGGTTCTTTAGACTTTATTAATTGTCTTCTTCGGTTTTTGACATCTACAATTGAGTCTTCGTCTTCGTCTTCAGATTCGGATTCGGGTGAAGCTTCCTCTGAGCCAGGTTCGGAATCCGATCCACACCATAAGCTTGTATCGTGCTCTTGTTCAACTTCAACATGCTCCTTTATCTCTTCTGGCTCCACCTCTGGTTCTCGTTCTGGTGTCTCGTCTTTTTCCTCTACTACAACCACCACTTTTTTCTCCACCTTCTCCATTTTCCTCACCGCACGCTTCGCCAATTGCTTGCTATATCCTAACCCTCCCTCTTTCTTCTTCCCAACCAACTTTTCTTGCGGCGAATCTCTCGAAACCGGTAATTTCTGCAACAACGCCGTATTCAAAGCGACAGGTTTCAACGACCTTTGTTTCCTCACAGGCGTATCCGCTGCCTGTGCCTTCTGTGTCTTCGGAACAAGAACATCAGCATCCGACCCACTATCTTCTAAATCCACTCGTTGTCGTTGAGAAGTCTTAGTTCTTGTGCTTCGTCTCGATGGTGTTGAATTCTCGGCCAATGGTGTTTCTAGAACTAATGCTTTTTTGAATTTGGATAGTGGGATAGGGTTTTCTTCGTCTTCTGAGTCGGAGAGTGCGGGTTTGCGTAGACGTGCCATGATGCTTTTTTTGGCCTTTAGAAGATGGACGATGTACCTTGTCGCTGGAATAATATTATTAGGTCCAAGAATAAGGCATGTGGTGAAATAAAGGTGATTGGTGCAGAAGAAAGCATGCGTGATCCAAGCATGTTGTTTGTTGATGTTCGTCGCGGGGCAACGAGTCCACGTGATTGCCAAGACTATTTGAATGCTCATGATAATTGAATTATTACTGAGAAGTTTCTCATACAATATCCAAATTATTACAGTAGACATGAATTAATTGCTTTTCCTTACCCAAATACCGTACTACAGTTTTGCCTTAAGAAGTCCTGGACCAGCTCTCACAAGTACTTTGCCTGCCAAGTCAGTATCAACTTGAACTGCAATACCTTCGTCAGCTTCTTTTTCTGGCAATAATTCAATCTCCTGGCAATCTTCTATGCCTACACCGTTCGCAAACTGAACTACAACAAAATCAATGGCTTTTTCTCCAACCACGGCCATAGGTGCATGCCATGTCCCTGCTCCGTATGTCACAGCTTGATTTCCTGTTGCAACAAATGCTCGTATGTTCTTCAAGTCTGGCAGACCTGGACCTTTTGGCTTTTGTGATGGGTGAAGGCGAGTAAAGCTGCTTGGAGGAGGAGCCGCTTCATTTGTGAACGGTGAAGGTCGAGCGCGGGCGAAAATATCCTTTATCGATCTACGCTTCTTCATCTTTGGTGTTGGATATGGAGGAGGTCTACCCGAATTCCTTCGTGATGCTGCAGCCGGGAGCGTAGGAGCCACTATAACCAAGTATTGATTCGCTTTGTCTGATTGTGACAGGCCCAAGGGTATAAATGTTTGAGTCGTAAATGGATGTCTCTCGAGTATCCCAACATCGAATAATTGTCTCTCATCATGGTCATTGTCGTCATCATCGAGATCAAGGTCTCCCCAGCTAGACGGTATGCTTTCTGAAGGTTCGTGAGGTCGTAGATCACGAGGAGAACATACGAACATGTTCATTACTGCTTTCGCAGGTTTCTTGCTTGGTGCTAGATGATACAGATTCGACATATGAGTTACATCAATATACTTTAAAGCTGAGCCTTGGTTTGCGGATATTGCATCTGGAGGAGGGAGTCGTTGGGCGGGAGGGGCTGTTGAGGTATCCGGATTCTCGATAACGGTCCCGAATTGAGAAAAAGCAGATTGGGTGAGAAGCTCGACTGGTATTCGGAGTGACGGGGATGGCATCGAGGTAGGCATGGCGAATAGCGGAGGGTAGCTCGCGATTGATAATGTTGGAGGTGTAAGGAGTGAAACAAGCGGAGAGCAATTGGTATTTCACATGAAAGCTCCAAGTCCGTTATCGATAGTTAGGAAGCTCTGACCACCAATTTATAAATGGCTGACATAAGCGATTCGCGATATCTTCGTTCATTTCTGGCCATCGTGCCTGGAACTAAATAGTCAGTACTCAGACTGCACTCGAAGCCCAGGTATTGATCTCTCTCAATTTTAAATATGTCGGTCATTTATTAATTGCATAGTTAGAGTGATTCCGTTACGATCAAATAATTCACCCTCAATTCCAAAACACCCCTCCCTTACGAAGCGGAAGTCTTGCGGTGCCAACATGTCAGACAACGAACCCTCATATATCGACTATGAAGCGTTTTTAGATCCCTCGTTCTCCGCCACGTCATTTGCGAATACTCTAGTGCTTACGACCAACAATCCCTCAGATACTCCGCTGGACCTTTCTACTCCTCTATCCCGTGTGCTATTTGATGTACAAGAGATTGACACTCATATCGATACCCTTACCACGAAATCCGCACTTCCACTTATTGAACATACCAAAGATCATGCCGAATCAAGTGGAAAAATATTACAGGAGGTAGAAGGACAAGTAGCCAGTTTGACGGAGTCGTACAAAACACTGGAGAAGGAAGTAATTGAAAGATACGAGGTTGCAGAGCAAGTCCAACTCACTGCTGAGAGGCTTTGCCAGACCGTCAAGCTCGGTCGAGCTGTAGCGCGATGCGTGATGTTAGGAAGACAACTCGAAGTACAGATGGCAGAGTTGGGTGGAGTGGGTAGCGCAAAAAAGGAGGATCATAGGGCTATGGTTCGATCATCAAATACGTTGCTTGCACTTCGACAAATATTTTTGGCGTCAAATCCCGGAGCAGAAGGCGAAGGTCTCGATAAAGTCAATGTTATTACCACTTTAAAGAACGAATTGGTCGTCCCAGGAGAACGGAGTATTGCGTCAAGAGCTCAGCAAGTCGTAAAGGAGTTTTCCATGTCTTCTTTACTTGCTTCAACAACATCTGGTCAGGGCTCAACTGCCGCCGCGACGTACGCGCAAACAGAAGACACAAGATCACGGACAACATCTGCATTGCTCACGTTATACTTACTCTCTCCTTCTACTGGAACGAGGAAAGAGAACTTCCAGCCGACGCTTCTTATAAATGCACTACAAGACTATCTACAGACTGCGCTCAAATCTTCTCTTGCATCATTAGCGAGGTCACTAGCTACACTGCCTACACTTGACCGAACTCTTTTGGAGGTTTCTGCTCGATGTCAAAATATCGTGGCCCTGGAAACACTATTAGAAGCCACGAAACCGCCCGTCCATCCATTATGGGAGACTCCAGTAGATGCCAACAAAAGCAGTGGTGCGAATCATTCAAATTCGAATTTCCTCCAACCTTTACTTCAAAGTCTGGATACTTCTTCGCTCCCCTCCTATTTCTGGCGCTCATTAGCATCGAACCTCTCCCCCAGAGTGCAGGAAATCATGCAAAGAGGGGGGGTGTCTGCAAGGACATTGAGGACAAACAAGGACAGAGTCAGAGATGCAATTCGCGATTGTGTCAACCGGGGTTCTCAATTACCCGCCGGTCCTTTGAACAGAGGTAAAAGCGTCATGGCAGGAAGTTGGGAGCGCGAGGCAGCAGTCATGGTTGGGGCTATTGTTGGTCCGTTGGGGCGGTGAAGACACCGTATGAAGACGATTATGATTCAGCCATAACCAACGGGGTCCACGTCATGACTAGGCGTTCTAGAAGAAAGCGGCCGGCACCCGGCGGGTAAGGCTGGGTGAAACTCAGGGGAGGTAGGTGAAGAAACGCAGTTTGCCTGTTTGGGAAGCATCAACGGATGCGGCAGATCGATCGTGGAGGCGTTGTGCCCACATTAGAAACAACGGAGAAGCACAGACAACCGCCAAACGGGAAACAGCAGAATGTTCTTCGGGGGATGCGGTTCATGCGCGTGGCGACAGTTGGTGCTTCGTCCCAGATACACGGAACCAACGACGGGCCATTCGCCAGGCCAAACTGCCCCAATCTGTGTCACAGCGAAACGCATGGCGTGCAAGACAAGGAGCGGATGCAGCGTGGCCCGCGGATTGATTGTATATGGAGGAGATATTTATATACGTATTGCCCAATCCAATGCAGTCACCCTTGGAATTGTCAGATATGTGCGTGTTTGTGTGAAGTATTCTATTATTGTTGGTGAATGGTGACGAATGGTGATAGCGTGGCAGTCATGCGTTGAGGGTGAAACACAGTCGGGCATGTATCAATGGCCACTCACTACCAAACTGCGGTGTGGGGAGCACGAAGACGACGACTTGCTCACAATGGGCCAGGCCAGGCAGCAGGCAGCAGAACAAAACTCGGTAAGTAAGACCAAAACGGAAGGCTACCTACTCAACGATGAATCAAGCAAGCGACCAAGCCCAAAAGAAAAAATAACAGCAGGCCGTGCCATCGTAATGACTCCAACCCCGGCCGTGGGCAGCAGGCGGACAATCATGGTGAGAACTCCCCCAGCCCTCTGTGGATTGCGTGATTGGCTGCGATAGGCGCCGTGCCTTAGCGTTTCCTATTGTTCGCCTAGTGCTCGGCCAGACCTCCCTCTCACCACACCTCGAAAGCGCTCAGGGTTTCACTTCTACTTTGCTGGCTTCCAATCTCTTCGTCCTCCTCCTACTTTGCCTCTTGCTCTACCACCTTCCATTTCTCTTCCTCTCCCTTTGTCTTCTTGTATCTCGCCCTTGTACCAGCTGCCAGACTCATTCTTGTCCTCGAAAGAATCTTGGATGGCCTGCGCCTTGTCTTCGACAACTTTCTCCTGAACCCCACCGCCGGTCGAAGCTCTCCTTTGAGGCCAGCAGGACTGCAGGAGACCTTCGATCTGACATCGACGACTCTCACTCTTGCTCTGCATCCGCCCACTGTACGATTTGCCTCCCCGGGCGCATCCGCCACTTTTCGACACTTTTCTGACTGGCAGCAGAATTCACCTTTTTCCTACCTCTACTTTTCCCAAGTCCGCGACAAAATCTATCTATCATCATGTCGGGAAGCCACTTAGCTGGCAATCGTAACTCCACCCCGGAGGCTGGTAGCTCACTGCGACCTCCTGCATCTCGTACCGGCATAACCGCTGGTCACACCCTTCGCGCTTCAGCCGACATGGGAGGCTTCACCTCCGCTTCTTCTCCTTTGGCCTCCCGTGGTATGCGACCTGCCTCGGAAATTTATTTCAATCGAGCAAATACAATCTCAGGAAATCCTGACGAGATGGAGCGTGCTGCAGCTCAGTGGATCGCAGACATCGACCAGTACGAGGCTACATTGGAAGAGATGGCTGCCGCGACCCTCGATCAGGATTTCAAGGATGAACTTAGCGCTATTGAACAATGGTTCCGTGTTCTCAGTGAGGCTGAAAGGACTGCCGCCCTCTATGCTTTACTTCAGCAGGCCAGTGTGGTCCAAATTCGATTCTTCATCCAGGTTTTGACACAGATGGCGAAAAACCACCCAATGTCTTCTGTGCTCTCACCTGCTAATTTCGGCGAAAAAGGTTCGTTCACATTTAGTAGTCTGTTAAATGCCTCAGAAATGCTAACCGAACTATTTGCAGATCCAATGACGCAGAAGCTTAGTGACGCTATGAGCAAACTGAACGTTGACGGTGGTCGTAACTCCCTCGGCATGGGCCGCCCTCCTCCATCCCCTGGTGCTAAACGAAACTCTATCTTAGACAGCGAAACCATCAACCGAATGTTCCCCGAGGCTGCTGCTGCGATTGCCAGCCAGAAAGTTGAATTTACCGAGAGTACCGGTCTTCCGCCCACCTCGAACCGCAATAGTACCGTTGGAGACCGCACGTCTCTGATCGCGCCCACTATCTCTGCGCCAGAAGAAGGAAAGAAGAATGTTGCCCCACAGCCGCCATCATCGCCATGGGGACCCAATTCCGATGCGCAGCAAGGTAGCTCACGACCAAAATCTTCCTCCGGTCAGCGCCAGCCGATGGGCCAGTTCGCTCAGCCTCCTCCCTCTGCTGGTGGACTCCGTTCTCCGCGCTTACCTTTGTCAGGCGATGGTGGTAATGTCCAGAGCACGACCCTGAATGCACCGGAGAACAATCCGGGCGGCATGCCTATGCTATCACCATATGGACCAGGCGGAAGCTGGGCTTCTCAATTGAGCACACCAATGGTCGCCAATTTCTCAAACCAACAGAGCCAAAAGGAAGCCGAAATGGTCGCCAACGCTACTGCCATGAAATTGGCTGCGCTTTCTACCGTTAACAACCGCATTCAACTGGATGATGTTCGCAAGTATCGCCGTGCTCGATCAACAGAAGGTCAAGGAGGTGTTGGCAATGCCCCCTTGTCTCCTGGAATGAATATGCCGAATGCCAACTTCGTTATGACTGACGAGATGGGTCAGGTCTTGACCCCTCAACAAGCAGCTGCACTTCAAGCGCAACAACTTGCTGCCATGCAAGGGCGTCGGTCTCGTCCAAACTCTCCAGGTCTTGCTATGCAAGGCCAAGGCCAAGGTCTAGGTGCTATGGGTTTCGCTTCTCCTCAGAACAATGGGTTCTTATCCGCCTACAATCCTAATCCCCAAATGGTCAACAATGGACTTGGAGGTCTTAACCTTGGACAATTCGGTATTGGCCTTGGCGGTGGTCATCACGGTGAAGGCTACATTTCTGACCATTCCGAAATCAACCGTGGTCGCTCTCCTCGTGGACGTCGTGGAAGCTCAAAACCTCCAGAAGACCCAACTGATGCTACATTACTCCAAGACATCCCCAGCTGGCTCCGGAGTCTTAGACTGCACAAATACACTGATAACCTCAAAGATTTGAAATGGCAAGAACTTGTCGAATTGGATGATGATGCTTTGGAGAAACGTGGTGTTAATGCGTTGGGCGCTCGTAGAAAGATGCTTAAGGTATGTCATGGATTATTATAACTCACTTACAGTCACTAACTGAATTGAAGGTTTTCGAACAAGTCAAGGAAGCCAAAGCCGAAGGAAAGCTCAAGTGATCGATTCATCTTGAGAATATTGTACTGCGATGAACAGACACGTGTTGTGTGGACACAAAATTTTTGTCGATGTGTGCTGGTACCTGTCATCGCATCACGAAATCCAGCACTCCCGGGGAGTATGATAATCTCGGTTTATGGATTCAAATGTCGGGTATGCGTTATGTGACACGATATGTGTCTTCCTGCACGAAGCCTTTGGATCAATGGTTTGCATTGGATGATTTCTGCATATACCGAGAAGAATTTGTGGAGTAATATGGCCTTTTTTTTTTCTCTTCTGCATTCAGGCATTTCACTTTGTTGTGATGTTGCCAATAATAATGAAATTTCATAAAGTTCATTCATGTGGTCTCTATGGTCTTTTCTGATTTATATTGTATCTATTTATCTTCAACTGTTACCTGACTTTTGATCGTGTTCTTGCATTATGGTTCTTATTAGCGAAAAGTCTGTCTAGTAAAAATCAAGGTGAGGTTGAATTAGTCAAGTGGACTATCATGTCTTACATCCTTTCACAGTTCTGCCTTACAAAAAAGAAGTCTCACTCACAAAGTGTGGCGTGCCAAGTTCAAAGCCGTTTCACATCTCATTGTCCACAATACCAAAAAGTTTGTATTGTTAGCTCTATTCATTATTCAAAATGCTCACCATGAGTTCCTGCTATTGTTCAAGCCAAGACAATAACAAAGAAAGAATGTTTAATACTACTTTTCTTTCAGATACCTCCCCAACAAATCCAATTCCCATCTTTCCTTTCTATTTCTCTTTCACGATTCTAACAAAGACCTTTTATTCATTCATTTTATCCCTTAACACCTTCAGATATCTAGGAGAAAGATATTATATATATTTGCTGGACAGTTCTATACCCCATCCACTTACTGACTCATCCAATCATTCACACCCCTAAATATAAAAACAAAAATGGCACCATCCCTCACCCTCACAGCATTGAGCGCCCTCACTCTCTCCATTAACACCCTCGCTCACTACACCCCTAAAACCTCCCTAAGCGGCCCCAACTTCTTCCCCAACTTCAACTTCTTCACCTCCCCAGACCCCACAAACGGATTCGTAGCCTACCAATCCTTAGCCTCCTCAATCCGAAACAAATACATCGGCTACACAACCAACAGCTCCATCTACCTCGGCGTCGACAACACCAACAAAACCCCCTCCGGCCGTCCCTCCGTCCGTCTGGAAAGCAAAGAAACGTTTCATCAGGGATTACTCATCGCGGATATTACGCACATGCCATCATCAACTTGTGGACTCTGGCCCGCTTTTTGGATGTTCGCGACCCCGTGGCCGGAAATGGGTGAGATTGATATACTAGAGGGCGTGAACGATGCGTCTGGAAACGCGGTGACGTTGCACACGGGACCGGATTGCGTGGTTTCGAATACCAGTTCCGCGTTCACTGGAACCATGGTTACGGAAAACTGCGACGTCAATGCCCCGGATCAAAGTAAGAATGCGGGTTGTTCTATTCACGCTGAAAACCCCCTAGACACTACCGCCTCCTCCTTAGCAAACCTCACCTACGGCACCCCCTTCAACAAAAACGGTGGAGGCATCTACGCCACTCAATGGACCTCTTCGTCAATCTCCGTATATTTCTTCCCTCATTCCCCCACCTCCTCTATCCCCGATCTCAAGAACCCGGATCCTAGCACTTGGGGTACACCGCTCGCCCATTTCGCTGGCCCAAACTGCGATTTCAATCAGAAGTTCAGGGATCTGAGAATTGTTTTTGATACGACGTTTTGCGGGGAGTGGGCGGGACGGGAGTGGGAGAGTAGCGGGTGTGCGGCCAAGACCGGGGTTGCGAAGTGTGAGGATTATGTGGCGGAGAATCCGGAGGCGTTTGCGGAGGCGTTTTGGGAGGTGGCTGCGTTGGAGTGGTTTGAGGAGGAGAAGCAGGAGAAGAGTGATGTTCCGAACTTGGTTCATGGGAAGGGGAGGTATTATGCTTGGTAGGCTGTTTTCCTTTCTTATTCTCTTTTTCGTATTATCTCTTGATGTTGGCTCTAGTAGTCGGCTTGTTTTGCATGTTGAGTATTAGATGGCATCACTTCAATGCATGGCAAATCATTTACATAGAATCGAATTTCAATATTAACACTAGACATAAAATTCACTTATCAATACATTCTTCAGACCTCATTTCAATCACACAAAAGCTCCTTTGCCAAATCATTGTAAGTTCAGGAAATTGATGAATACATGCATGCTAGAACTCCTTACAGACCAAAAAAATACAGTCCCGATCCAGTCCCGTCGGTATATAAAGATAAGGGAATTTGATAATAAAAAAAATCCTGCGTCCAAGGTATTCATTGCTGTCCATTCGACAGCTCAAAACCATTTCCTCCCCACACGTGCATTGGCACGTGCTTTCTCCCCTTTTTGTTTTTTCATGCATCTCTTCGTTCAATCCTATGGCCCCAGATACAAGAGCCCACAAGGTATATCTACAGTCATAAAGAAAAGAATCTCAATCAACGTTCCATCACCCTAGTATGTCCACCTATGACTTTGCGGCCTTGGCCATTGTGTTGAGAGCGGAACCGTTCTTGAACCACTGGATCTGGCCCTCGTTGAAGGTGTGGGAAAGCTCAACGTTGAAAGGCTTGCTGCCATCGGCGGGATGAACGGTGAGGGTCATGGGCTTGCCAACAGCGAGCTCGGTGCAAGCGAGGTCAACCTTGTCGTGGGGACCAATCTTGTCATAGTCGGCTGGGTCGGAGAAGGTAAGAGGAAGCATACCCTGCTTCTTCAAGTTGGTCTCGTGCTAATCACCTTTGTTAGTGTACGTTCTGGAATATAAAGATGCATAAAACTTACAATACGAGCGAATGACCGGGTGATGATGGCAAGACCACCAAGATGCCTTGGCTCCAAAGCAGCGTGCTCACGGGATGAGCCCTCTCCATAGTTCCAGTCACCAATAACGACCCACTTGATGCCGTTCTTCTTGTAGTCACGGGCAACAGCGGGGACGGCATCGTACTCGCCAGTCAAAATGTTCTTGATCTTGTTGGCCTCACCGTTGTCGGCGTTGATAGCACCAATAAGCATGTTGTTAGAGATGTTGTCGAGATGTCCACGGTACTTCAACCAGGGACCGGCCATGGAGATGTGGTCAGTGGTGGTCTTTCCCTGAGCCTTGATGAGAATTGGGACGTCCTTGGCATCCTTTCCGTCCCAAGCCTGGAAGGGCTCGAGGATCTGGAGACGGTCAGAGGATGGCGAAACGGCGACGTTAACGGAGGCACGGTCCTCGGGAGGAGCTTGGTAGGTGTCACGTCCTGGGTCGTATCCCTGAGGGGGAAGACCAAGACCGCTTGGTGCCTTCAGCTTGAACTCCTTTCCGTCCTTGTCCTTGAGAGTGTCGGTCAAGGGGTTGAAGTTGAGGGTACCGGCAATGGACATGGCAACGACGAGATCGGGGGAGGTGACGAAAGAGTGGGTAGCGGGGTTAGCGTCGTTACGTCCAGTGAAGTTTCGGTTGTAGGATGAGATGATGGAGTTGGGTTCGCCCTTCTTCACATCCTTACGATCCCATTGACCAATGCAAGGACCTAGTAGGAAAGAAATTAGTAAAGAGAACAAGATAAGAGTGAGTGAAGCCAAAGCCATTTTCGAGGGGTGCCGAAGGAGCTCATAGTTTTTGATGAATAGCCCCCTGCTCCGAAAGGGGCGTACTCCCTTCAATGCACGGAACAGAGCTCGACTCTCTACGCTAAAAGGAGCGTATTCTCTTCGGAGTATGGGATGGAGACAAAACGGGAATTGTTACATACCGCAAGCGTTAGCAAGGACCATACCGCCGAATTCCTCAAAGGTCTTCAGCTGACCATCACGCTCAATAGTGGCACGAATTTGCTCAGATCCAGGGGTAACAGTGAAGAGTGACTTGGACTTGATACCGTGGGACATGGCATCCTCTGCGATGGAGGCAGCACGGGTCATGTCCTCATAAGAAGAGTTGGTGCAGGAACCGATAAGACCGACTTTGAGGTCTTCAGGCCACTTGTTAGCCTTAACAGCCTCTTTGAACTTGCTGATGGGAGTAGCAAGATCGGGAGTGAAAGGACCGTTGATATGAGGCTCCAACTCAGAAAGGTTGATCTCAATGAGTTGGTCATACTCAGCACCCTTGTCTTCGTGAAGCTCAGCAGCATATTCGCGAGCAAAATCGCCAATTTCGGAACGCTTGGTAGCAGCCAGGTAGTCGTACATGCGGTCGTTGAAGGGGAACAGAGAAGTAGTGGCACCGATTTCAGCACTGGAAAAAAATCAGTTAGCAACAATAGTTGCGGAGGAAGACAGGAAAAAACTAGCCCCATGTTGCAAATCGTTCCCATGCCTGTGCAAGAGAGAGAGTTGGTTCCAGGTCCATGATATTCGACGATGGCTCCAGTACCTCCCTTGACGGTGAGGATACCAGCGACCTTGAGGATGATGTCTGAAACAAGTTAGCGTCATTTGCTCCTTCCTCGCTGTGGAAAGCCCCAGTGGCGGCGCCTGATGGATTGAACAGAGAAGGCACGCAAACTAGGGGAAAGGGATTGTCGGGCGAACACACCTTTAGGAGAAGTCCAGCCAGATAGTTCACCAGTCAACTTAACACCAATGACCTTAGGAGCCTTCAATTCCCAAGGAAGGTTGGCCATGACGTCGACGGCGTCAGCTCCACCAACACCGATAGCAGCCATACCAAGACCACCAGCATTGGGGGTGTGAGAGTCAGTACCGATCAAAAGACCACCTGGGAAAGCATAGTTCTCGAGGATGATCTGATGAATGATACCAGAGCCAGGTCGCCAGAAACCAATGTTGTATTTTGCGCAGGAGGTGGACAGGAAGTCGTAAACTTCCTTGTTGATGTCGGTCGCGCGGGCCAAATCCTTGTCACCACCAACCTGTGCCTCAATCAAATGATCACAGTGTACGGTTGATGGGGTGGCGACGGAGGGCATGCCGGCGGACATGAATTGAAGGATGGCCATCTGAGCGGTAGCATCTTGACAGGCTACACGGTCGGGACGGAGCTTGAGGTAGCTCTTACCACGCTCAATCTCTTGACCTTCTGGATCGTCCAAGTGGGAGTAGAGGATCTTCTCGGCGTAGGTAAGGGGGCGATTGAGCCTCTGGCGGACGATGTTGAGGTTTTCGCTCATCTTCTTGTAGTTGATAAAGTGGCCCTTCTCCCAGTTGGTCATTTCGACCTTGCGGGAGAGAGGGGCATCGCTGACAGTAGCAAACTGCCGCCGAGCGAGGCTCTGGCCGAGACGGCCTACCCTCGAGAACTTGTTCATGGTGGGGTGAATTGAAGAAGGAAAGAAAATTGGGAGTGGAGAGAAGAGAAGATGGGTGCGAGGGTGGAGAAGAAAAGAAGAACGTCAGGCTTGGAGGGAGAAGATAATGAGCGCACTCTCATTCGCCGATCGGTTGGTGCAGATGTGTGCGCTTGTGCTTGATCCGAGGCAACGTAAGAAGCAAACGCTCCGTCACTCCAAGGCTGGCCCACGGAAATTCAGTCCCGCTCGACCGCTAAGCCAGGTTTCTAACACGTGCGCGCGGCACAAGGCAAATAAACAAAAACAATCAGGATGGACTAGTTGTCGAGTACGGAGAGTTTGGGTGCGCGGCAACAGCACTGTGGACAGCTGTGTTCTATTATTTGCTTGTTCGCTGCTGAATGCCACATGTTCTTTAAGCAGGCCGGGCCGGGTCAGGGCAGAACAGGGCATGGCATGGTATGGCATGGCACACGGCGGCGGCAGCATGGGCGAGAGGCTCAAGGGAAGGGTGAACGCTGTGCTGCCATATGCGCGTTCCTTCGCCGCGGTTCATTCATTACTGCGTCACTTTTTCTGCTTGGTAACAGATCCGGGGGCATTGGCTGGCTCCAACCCTCCCACCCACCTGTGCGAGTCAACGCAAGCAGCAGCAGCTCCCAAGGCAAGCTCAGGCCTCCTGGTCTGCCTGCCCCGCCATTTTGCCATGGCCATTTTGCTTTGGCGACCGATTGTCGATCTGCCCAATCAATTCCACCTTGAAAAAAATACATGCAATGCAACAGTCAAAAATAATACTACATCCTGCATCCAAAAACATTCAAAAATCTGCAGCAGAATTACCAATGCGAAAATTCTATTGAAACAGCACCTTGCTAATTCCCCAACCAACCCCCCTTGGCCGCATTCTGCGGTTTCCCGCACGGCAAAGCCGCGGGGCTTGATGCTCCGTTAGCCCATCCCCAATCTAACCGACTCTCCAAAAAATTTCACGAAACAACCCTCAATCTGCATAGCCGTGCTGCCCGATCGCATCCAACACTCCCGCGGCCGAGCGCTGTCCGAATTACTTCCTCTCGACCATGCCAGCCATACGGGGTGCCAATTCGAAGAAGAAGACGAGACGCTACACTCGCGATCTCGACCAGATCCACGCTGACCTGCGTTCTGAACGCCACCTCCAGCAGTACAAGGACACCAAGGCCGTCGAGGACCTGCCGGGCTTGGGGAAATGGTATTGCAAGGAATGCGCGAAATGGTTTGAGGGCGAGGCCAACTTCCAGTCGCATACACGGGGCAAGAATCACAAGCGGAGGTATGTTCGAGTTGGGAAATCTATGCTCTTAAGAGATTGCAGAAGCTGATGGTTCTTAGGGTAAAACAACTTAAAGAAGAGCCGTATTCTCAGAAGGAAGCCGAAGCAGCAATAGGCCTTACTACCGACAACGGAAAACGAACAACCGCAGTCATGGAGGTCGACGATGAGCCTGCACTCAACGCCTAAAGTCTCAAATCGCGAAAGCAAGAGGAGAAGATATTAAGCCTTGTGAAATTTTGGTTGAACAAGTGATGCGATACACCGCCATACATGGCTCCCCCTACTTTGAAGACCTAGCGATTTCCACGTCCCGATTTTCCATTTGCAAATCCTATTCCGCGAATCCCATATCGCAAATTCTAAAAAGACGGAGTAAAAGGAAGGAGGGATTGTATGGGATAATCTAGAGGACTAGAGAGGATTGAAGTAAGATATCGGAATAGGAGGCTACAAAAAAGTTCTTTAGAAGATTATGCCCAGCGCATAAGTGGAGTTTCTGCCTACACGGCTGCCTGCATAGCACCTGGCGTTAAGGAAAAGGAAAAACAAACCAATAGAGCATTTCAAAAGACAGCAAATGATACCCCAAACCAATAAAATCTCATCATCCAAAACACTCGTGTCAAAATTTGTGAAATATTCATAATTTAGGTAGCCATCTGTTTTGCTGCCTGACTATCTGCCTGACACTTTTATGGTTACCTACAAACATTTGAACCTCTAACCTAACCTCCATGACTACTATAAAACTAAATGACATCCATACCCGTGGTAAAATCAACCACAGGAAAATTTTCTTAACTACCCCACCAAATATTCCTCACCCAACGCCATGTCCTTCCAAAATACAGAACTCTTCGGAGGTGCCATAACCGTCGACTTACCCACGGGCTTCGGCGACGTCAGGTAAGTTTCGTGCAGCACCCCTCCACCCCCACCAAGTCACCCCTCCAAATCATCCATATCCCCCTCCCCCTCTTCCCTCTCAAACAAACAAGAAGGGAAAAAAATGAAAAAGAAATAGTCCCACAACTAACACACACTTTTTCATCTAAACAGCAACATCCGCCAAATACCAGACAACCAAGAAGTCTACCTCGACAGCAACGGCTTCACAAGCATAATCTTCGATATCTGCGAACGCGTCGATAAACCCGATGACGAGGCGTTGAAGATCCATTTTGAGGATTTGGTCCAGGGGAGTGGGGATGAGACTAGGGTTTGGGAGACGGGAAAGATAAAGTTTGTGAAGCATGGGTGAGTTTATTTCTTTTTTCTCCATTGTATCTTCATTTCCTCTGTCCTTGGACGACGTCTTTTTTTTTAGTGTTTTTGTAGCGCGTCATGTGGATTTCCGTTTCCGATATATCATGGAGTTATATAAACCGAGGTCATCTTGGTCTATCATTTCATTTCCTCTCAGCATTTTCTACTTCATTTCTTCCCTTTCAATCAAATCAACCAAAAATACTAACCACCCACATAGAACCCTCCCAACCCGCACCCTCCTGGCAACCCAACACCCCCCACCCACCATCACACCCCAAATCTCCACGACCCCTCGCAACCCCCCACAACCCGATATCACCGCGATCTTACTCCTACTCCTGCGTCTCGAAGAGCAGAAAACCGATATCGTAATCACGGTGAACGTGCCTCATGTACCAGGAGAGTACCCAAAAGAGGAAGTGAAATTGGAGGAGGGGAAGTGGGGAAAGTTTATTGAGGATGCGAGGGTCGTTAGGGAGAAGGTGGTTAGTAGCTTTGAGATCAAGGAGTGGGAGTTGTTTGTGAATTAGATGGTGGGAATCAGTTGAGAAAATGGGTGTAAGTAGATGGGGTGCATGATGGGGGATTGGTGATTCGAATGACATGGTATTAGGTTAGAATTGGAATAGCATGTAAAGGGATTCTAAGGTTGGCTATGATGGATTATTCCATTTGCTATTGGAAATGAAGTATTTTTTTATTATGATGAATAGAGCATCTTATTAGCTCTTTCATAAGTCAGTAGACTTTCTAATAAGCCGAGCCGAGTTTAATAAAGCACAAACCCCATTACTAAAGAATCATAAACAGCACACCCCATGCACCTTTCTCAACCCCCTCATGTTCGTTCGTGCTCAAACCCCTTCCTCGTAATGCACTTTACTCCATCGCAGGACCCATGCTAACCGAACGGGATATCTAAACAAAGAAGCAGGCAGGCTAATGTATGTGCAGGAAGAAAGAAAAGTAATGAAAGAAACCCCCATGAGAGATGTTACTTTCGTTTGGATTGATATGATGCCCTTGGTGTTCGTCGTCTAGATACCGTATCAGGGGTTGTTGGTGAATCCTCCAAGCCTGTCATAGGTGTATCTTGACCCATGTTGGCTATTGGTGCCATGGGAGTAGAATTAGCTGCATCCGGGAGGTTTGAGATAGATGGCATGGAAAGCGATTGTGCGGCACTGAGGAAGGGCGAAGGAGGTAAATCGGCTAGTGAGATTGGATTTTGAACATCGTTCATGAGTTGGGGATCGACTGGCATCTCGTAGTTATTGCTGTATTGTGGGATCTCGTCCATCATAGCAGGTTGTTGGATATGTTGTTGCTGTTGTTGTTGAGCTGCTTCTTCCTGGAGTTGTTGACTTGGCGATGGAGATCGGTTGTTTTGTGATGGGTTTAGGCTTGCTCGAGATGGTGATCCATTTGCGCGTCGTTCGTTGCGAGCGAATACGCCTTTGTTCATCTCACCACATTCAGGACAGTTACGGATGACCTGACTAACTGTCTCCTTGATGCGAACCCAGTGGAATTTCTCAGCAATAGCAGCTGTGGTTTTGTTGATACCGCCGTGTTGTTTTAGATGAAGATTACGGGCAATTTCATACTGTTGCTGCGAATCGGATATGACTTCTTTGCCCTTGAGCATAAGCTTCTCTGGTTCGTCTCCATGGGCCGATATAAGTTTGTAGTGGGTAGCGGCACTACGAAGACGACTCTTTTCTGCTCTGTCAGCCCCATTTGGATACTTGCCATGTTTCAGGTAGAATCTAATCTTATCAAATCGCTCCTCCGAGATAACATCCTCATCTTGTCCAAGCTCCCTTCCATAGATGATGGCATCTACAAGCTCTCCTGGATATGACTTTAGGTTACCGCAACCTTTGACGCGACCGATTCTTTTGAAGCCAAGAGCATCCCATATCCGACATGATGCGACATTGGTTTCATACACAAGATTAAACACCGAATATGTATAACCCTACACCATGTCAAGATATGAATGTTGAGGTATTTGAGTCACGGTCTTACCAGCTTTGGAGCCCACTCTAGATATGTTTCTCCCATCAACCTACCCACACCTCGATTGCGCGCGCCGTCTGTGACAAGAAATCCACCATTACACACATGACTAGATCTTCCTGGGTAGTTTGGCTTGATATAGAAGCTTCCTAGACATTCCTTCTCCCAGCTACGATTTTGTCTTTCCATCTCTTGGACTTCTTCGGCATTTTGTATGTCTCCCAGCAGCATAACTGCCGCGAATACTCCAAACCAATAAGGACCAAAGCCTTCGAGGGGAAAAGGTTCGATCATAGGGTAGGTATCACCCTTCTCGATTTCGCGATTTAGTTGGTCGGAGAGGTATGCTAGAAGGGAAAGAGGGACTTGACTCGGGTGTGAATATGGTATCAAAGTCGCGATAGTGGCACGATCTCGCAAGGTGACCTGGCGGGGAACGATCTCGAGAGGCAAAGGTGAGCCATGAGAGGGATATGGCGGGTTTCCAGAGGTTCTGAATGTGACCGGAGCGGTCGGGTCGTCAAGCATGGCAGGCATGGTGCTTCGTAGACGTGCGCGCAACTGAGGATGAACCTATGCTTGATCAGTTTAAGAGTGTTAATGGTCGTGTGCGAGGAATTGGTAGGACGCGTCGCAAGTGTAGAGCCGATGTTCAAGCATGCTCATCTGTAGCATCAAGCTCGCAGCTCATCTACATCGTTGCGCAATGTCTTTTCGCATTGCGCGTTTCCAATGGTGCAAGGAAGCTGGACGTACCTCGAACAATGATGTTTTGGCACAGCGTGATGATTGCTACGACGGCGTGCACAACCCATCACCAATGTGAATCGTGAAAGGCGGTGGTCTTGGCTCGCTTAAGGTTTCCCCTCCCCTCATAAGGTAACCTTGGGAGGAGGGGCCTGTTCAGTCAGTCTTCCGCAGCGAGCTTCACATTTCCCACCGCTCAACACCACAGCTTTGATCTGAGAAGCGACCCTCTTCTTTGATCTATTCTACTTCTTCAGTGTCTATCAGACATACAACCAAGCTATCACTTCGTAAAAAAATCATCCCTACTCTGTATCTATTCTACCTCGCCCGTGCCTCAATCTGGTGAACTCGATCGACTAAGTGTGAAGGATAATAATTATAATCAAGTTCTTGACTTAGTGACAACTGACTTCCACAAGGATACTTCATACATCTAGGTCTTTGCATCGGTAAAAATGGCTACCACCAAGACAGACAACAGAAGTCCGTCGCTTGATCAACTAAGGCACGTCGTCTATCGTCATCCGGTCATCGACAACCATGCTCATAACATTCTGACACTGGCACACCTCGAAACGCATCCATTCGAGTCCATCACGACTGAAGCACAAGGGAGCGCACTACAGGATACATTCAAGTCTTTGTCACATCTCCGAGCGGTCCGGCACCTGCGCGAGCTTTACGAATGTCCAGAAGATGCAGATTGGGATACTGTTCTAGCGAAAAGATCTCAGCTATTGAACAATAGCCCTGATAGACTGTTTCAGAAATGTTTTCAGGGCACCTACTCCATCCTAATGGATGATGGATTAGGTGATACAGAAAAAGTACATTCGTTCGACTGGCAGTACGTAAGCTCGTTTTACAAAGACATTTACTTAGTTTTATATTTTTTGTGCCATTTTATCACCCCTATCTGAAGTCACTTAGTGACACCTACAGATGGGTGTATACCACGTATAAATATTACCAGCTCTAATGGTACCAGACTTTCTATTCATTGGAATGCGTACTAACTATACTTCTACCTTTAGTGATAGTTATACGCAAGCACCCACAAAGCGTATAATCCGTATCGAATTTGTAGCCGAAAGTTTGATGCAAACACTTCTTAAAGATGCTACCATGGACGACCTAGACGATACAAGTTATCTGTCTGATATCTGGGTCTACTTCACTGAAGCATTCGAACGCCTTATATTAGATGCCATCAAGGATCCTGATGTGGCTGGATTCAAATCCATTATTTGTTACAGAACTGGCCTCGACATTGAACCCGACTATAGGCAAGCTGCCGAGGATGTTGCTAGTCCATTTGAACATTACGTTGCTCGATGTGTCAAGAAACAAAAGTACAAAATTGAGAGGAAGGCATTTAACGACTACCTAGTACTAAGAACACTGGAGATTCTCTCTGACCAACCGCCACTGCCGAACCAACTTTCGAAACCTCTACAATTTCATACCGGACTCGGTGACAATGACATGGGTTTGCTGCAGTCAAACCCTGCATTCCTCCAACCACTGATTGAAGCCTATCGTGGCGTGGCATTCGTGCTACTCCATTCATCCTACCCATACACACGAGAAGCCGGCTACCTTGCAACTGTATTCAGAAATGTCTATCTGGACCTTGGTGAAGTCTTCCCTCAACTTAGCAGAGACGGGCAAATGTCAGTCCTTCGTCAGTCTTTGGAACTAGTCCCTGGTAGTAAACTGCTCTGGTCAACAGATGGGCACTGGTTTCCAGAAACATATTGGTTAGCTAATAAACAGTTTCGTGAAGTACTTTTTGAGGTAAGTTCAGATCGTAACTTCATCATAATCATACTTAGAACGGCTCTCTAAAGAGGCTCCTATGTCATGCATATGTGGATGGTTCAACCCCTAATGTTGAGTAAAACCTCAACTATCCTCGTGATATGGTAGCACAATTCATTTGTACTATCGTGCCGAGCTTTCTCAAAAATGTCTGAGGCTCTGCGATTCGATGCAGACTTTGAACAATATAAGGATTTTGGGAGTCATAGATGCCTTTTGCCTCTTTAAAACCAATATGCTGATTCAAAAGATAGTTACTCGAGGAATATACCCGAAAACGAGACCTGACTATTCGACAAGCAATCTCGCTGTCCAAAGACATTCTATTTTATAACTCCGATGCTCTCTACGACCTACGATATGCATTGGTGTTTGACGAATCGAGTGAGCAAATCCCCAAATCATTAGCCTGGCACCCGCATTTCGAAGAACCCGTCCAAGAGTACGATGTCCATATTTTTGACAATTTCATCAAGGACAATCCATCGATCCAATTCATTTACGTCCAATGGTTGGATTACATGGGAACCATGAGGAGTCGAATAATTCCCATCGCAGAGTTTGAACGTCTTGTTAGGACTGGTGACCGAATTGGTATCTCTCAGGGTAACACTGGAACACTTCAAAATGATGGGATTACCCCGGTATGCAATCCGGTGGGCCAGATATACGTTGAGCCAGACCTCCGTACACTTCGTCGCACCCATAAATTGGATCCGCTTTCCTCTGCTACTGTTCTAGCCTTCTGGCGAAATGAAAGTGGTAGGCCTATTCGAGAGTGCCCTCGTGGAGGCCTTGAAATACTCATCAATGACTTGAAAATCAACCACTCCATTTCCCTTCTCATAGGGTTCGAAATCGAAGTAGCGTTCTTGTCTCGTACGTCCGATAAGGAAAATCCATACACTCCTCTTACCCAAACTCATGCTTGGGGTACTATGACACCTGAGCAATGGCTTCAACTCCCTCTCATGGCTGAAATAGCAACGAATCTGGCAGAAATCGGTATCATGGTGCAACAATTCCATGCAGAATCTGGACCCGGACAATATGAATTCGTGCTTCCTCCTCTGCCGGCTCTCATCGCTATCGATACTCTGGTACAGGCACGGCAAGTGGTTACACAAATAGCTGCTACGCATGGTCTGCGAGCGACACTACATCCGCAACCATTTCCTGGTCTAGGAACGGCAGCTCATGCCCATATATCTCTCGACCCAACAGAAAAAGAAATGGAGTTTTGGGTTGGTGGTGTTTTGAAGCATCTTCCAGCCATCTGCACTTTCACTCTACCAGAAGCAGTAAGCTATACCAGAGTCGTAGATGACCATTGGTCAGGCGGCACATGGGTAGCATGGGGAACTCAAAATCGCGAGACACCGTTGAGGAAAGTTAGTAACGGACGATGGGAAGTGAGGTGTATAGACGGCATAGCAAACATGTACCTTGCCATATCCGCTGTGCTAGCTGCGGGCTTATTAGGCTTAAAAGAAGGCAGAATGGATTTCCAAGAGAAGGATTGTCCCTGTAAGCCTCTCCTTATATATCATACCTCCATCCTAACAAAATTTCCTAGATTCCCCTAGCCAACTCTCCGAAGACCAGCGCATCCAATACGGCATCACTCGCCGTTTACCACTAAGCATTGACGAAGCCCTCGAGGCTATAATCAAGGATTCAGATCTCAAAGAAGCGCTTCCGGATAGTTTAGCTGTTGATTTCGTGGCGATGAAGCAGGCGGAACAGAAGATGTTGAATGAGATGTCGGATGCGGAGAGGAGGATTTGGTTGATTGAACGGTATTGAACTGAGCTGGATGATGGAGGATGTTTTTTATCCTGAGTTACGATGATGCTGTTTCCATTTGTGTTTATTCAAATTGACCATGTTTTATATGAACTTAGGTTTTTACCTTGATTATGATAGCTCGTGTATGTTGAAATATATATTTCACCACAACACATCCTAATATCAATCATCTTTCTAAACGATATCGATTCAAGGATAACAGGTGTAAAAAGATCCACAAAAACATGTCCTTGTATTCCACTCCATCCATCCATTCCTCCAACATAGTATCGATCAACCATCAGACGTAAATAAAAAACCAATCTACATCAAAACTCCCACCAATCCAGCAAGATTCCAGATTCCGAAAATCGACAAATGTGAAAGGAAAATCAAATAATAATAGGGGAGTAGATGTAGGGGTACTTGTGTTTAGCAAAACAAAGCATTAAAAAAAAAAGAAAAGATTCACCAAGTCAAAGAACAACATATTTGAAAATTTGAGGAAAAAGTTTACCTAGGTAAAAAGTAACATAAGGGGATCCATCCCAACCGCTATTCCATCATCCTTTGCATTTGTCATAGTCCTGTCCTGTCTTAGATTCCATTCCTAAGCTCGTCACTTTTATTCATTATCTCATGCGCCATCTGCCTTGTTCGTCCCTTTAGACCTCCATGAATCCAAAAAACTGCTGGTATCTCCCTCCCTGCCACTTAACCAAAGTATGTTCGCACCGTCTGCTGCTGGTCCGGTGTCAGTGATGCTACAATCGCGCTAGCATCTGTTCCCGTTACGGTGAGCAAATGCTTTGCAGCCTCGATTACACGTGCAGCGCTTTGTCCTTGAAGAGTTTCCGCCTCAAGAGCCTGGACGATAAACGCGAAGACTTTGCCTGCTTGAGTCATTACAGCTGGATTTTGCCTAGAGGACATGTCAGTAATGCTCATGATAGTTCTCCTAGCAATTACTTACTGTTGAATCAAATGCGCTAGGAAGAGGTACACATGTGGCGCAGCCTCCTCATCGTTGACCACCGGCAGAGTGTCCACCCAGGCGTTGACAACGTCTTGTGTGTTAGGTACCTTGGAGTTGTTGAACTGTAGGATTTTTGCGATACTTGCGCAGGCGTTCTCAGTCGCAAAGACATCATCATCGTCTCGAGCGTTCGGTCGCTGCGTTACTTGGAAAAGTGTTGGCAAGCTGGCGGCAACAAACTCAGACCATGGTTCACCACCCTTGTGCGCAGCAACACCAACACCGTACACAGCGGCTTGTCTATTGGCTGGTACATCATCGCGCATGCCGTCAATGAGTGGTTGAATGATATGTTGGCTGTAGTTCCAGCTTTGTTGCCCGCTGAATTCGAGCACATCATCAAATATGCAAATAGCCCATTGCCTCTGAGTTGGGTCTGCATTGACAACCGCAGCGTTGTAGTAATTCAAGAGCTTCTCCCAGAATGGCAGGAACGTTACACCTTGGTTCTTGAAAATGGTGTGGAAGGCCTTGTTCATGTCCGATAGGAGGTTCTGGTCATCCTCAATGGCGAATAACATCTCTTCTGACTGCTCCTCGCCATCTTCAGCCTCGGCCTGTTCCTCCAAGCGTTGCTGGACTCGCTCTTGGTAGTCCTTAAGTACACCCTCTGCAGAAGTAATGAAGGTTTCCATGTGGACGTGCGTGAGGCTATTTTTGCCGATGACTTCTACACACTCATAGAAGCATTGGTACATCTCGGCGAGAGTATCGATGGCAGGCTCAGTGCTGAGAACTTCAAGAACGCGTTCAACTGTACGTTCCCATAGCTGTCCAAGTTGCATTGACTCCAATCCATGGGCCTTTTTGTATGAGTTCAACAGTTGAGGAACGCACTTGGCCGAAGCAACGCGTACAGGGTCGTGGAAGAAGAACGCCAAGCCAGGCAGCGCGATCTTGTCCATTATATCGTTAACGTATGGCTCAAACGCGTCTTCAAGCACTTGTGCATATATCACAATAAGCTCAATTGCCATGTGTTTGTCGTCCAACGTGCTTGTCTTGATGCCAATAACTTTACCCTTCAAAGGAACAAGCTCCCAGCCTTCTTCCTGCTCGACTTGCGCTACTTGATCTTCATCCTCAAGGAGTTGAATGTCTGCTTTCGCTCCAGCAAGTTCAGTCAATGGAGGGATGACGGCAGGCAAGTACGGTACAAAGTCGCGGCCAAGAACCCTGCACATTCGACCCCAGCAGTGCAAAAGATAGGAAGCCTGTGGGTCATCTGGGTCTGAAATATTTTGTTGAATGGTGCCGAGCAATTGGACGAGGGCGAGTGCATCCGCGCCCATTTTTTCTTTTCCAACGGCAAGAGCAATCAAAGTAGCACACTCCATAGCCTTGGCTCGAAGAAGACGGTATTCCTTTGACTGTTCCTCTTTCAAGACGTTGAATAGCAATGGCATGAGAGTGTCGTAGTAGGTAGAGAACGCAGCCTCCGCAGAGTCGGCGACGGTGGCAATTGTTGAAAGTGCCTGTTCCTGCACAAACCGTTTTGGACTCTGCAGCAACATGAGTAATCGACTGAGGAGCTGGTCAAGATATGGTTCGAGGACAGACTTCTCAGCCTCTTCGCAGAAGTTGACAAGGGCAGCGGCAGCGTGTGCTTGGACGCGAGGCTCACTAGACTCTAGGACAGGAATGATGTTAGGAAGGACGACTTGGTGATACTTCTCTTGCATAGTACCAGCAAAGTCGGTGCTCATCTGTCCAACGGCATTGCATCCTGCCCATCTGACTCGCGAATGAAGATCGCGGAGCGTGGGAAGAACGAGATCAAGAACCTTGTCGAGTTCGCCGATCATGAGGTCGCGGCATCCTTCTGAAATGGCGGAAATAGCCATGAGGGCAGCATGCCTGTCCCGCCATGCAGAAGAGTTGATCATACGAGGGAGCCAATTGAAAGTAGGTGGTAGGATCGCCGAACCGCCAAGCTTATTAGCCAGACGATCCATACATTGCTCACCGGCAACATGGTTCATATCGCTTTCATCAATATCCAACTATTTTCTAATTAGCATAAGATCTTCCAAGTTCTAGCTTTATTGGCGCATACATCCTCAGATTCATTCCATTCCTCAGCATCGTCGTCATCAGGTCCTACGTCAGTCATCAATGACAGGCACTGAGTGACCATATCATTAGTATAGTTGGGATCCTTTCGACACATCTGGGGACTGTAGTCGGCAAAAGTTGCCATTAGCTCGAGAGCGTTTTGTCGGCAAGTGTCACCAAGAGCTTTGTCTTGAATAACTGATACGCTGAACTGAACGAGGTTGTTGAAAAGCGGTTTAAACATCTTCGGGGCTACCTCAGCCAGGTCGATCAACGAGATAAGGGCCTTGGTGAGCTGCTCTGCATTATCCGGATCCTTTATAGGAGGAAGAATATTAAGAATCTCGGGTATAAGAGGGTAGTATTTCGCCTGATTTTTTTTGTTGATGGATCGGAAGAACGACGCGAATGCCTCTACTGCAGCAATCCGGACCTTGGAAACGGTTAGTACATGCAAAAGCATACCGTGTTTGTCATAAATCATACCGAAATATCACTATCTGTGAATCCGCCTTTGAATGCCGTTACTACGACATCCTCGTGTTGCTTTTCGATTATGCCTGGGGTAGTCGAAAATATCCTAAACGCCGTTTCTCGGTGGCCGGAATCGCTCGATTGGCTAGAAGTAAACAAAGCTCCCAATAGCTCTGGCCATTGATTTCCTCCTGATCCGAGTCAGTCTATAACCTCTTATCAAATACAAGTTCCAAGTGGCAACCCATACCTTCTTCAGTGTACTGCCTTGCAATCTCCGCAACAGCATCCCCCACCTTGTTCCTGACATAGGGCAGCGATTCTGTTGCGAGGCATTCTAAGATTTTGGCACGTATCGCGTCGCGTTCGGGTGGTTGAAGACTAAGAAACAGGTCCCGAGCGGAGCCTGTCTGAGGATCTTTGCGTGGCTTTGTTGACATACGCCTAAAGAGAACCGCGGCGTGAGAACGACCCTAGCCAAAAGTCACATTAGAATGATGTATACGGATTATTCTTGAGATTTTTCTCTTACCGATGGGTTCTGCTGGCGCTGCATCTGCTCGGCCAAGCCCATCAACAATATCTCGGGCCTGGGTTGTAGCCATGCTGTGTTAAGTTGCTCCTCCGCCTGAGTTCGCTGCACGTTGTCCGCCGATTGCAGTGCCTGCAATAACACGCCCAACTCTTCATGAGTTTCCGGCGATAGAACAGACATGGCGTGTTTTGGACGTCTGCGATATGACTGGTGTACGTAGGTTCTTTGAGGTTCGCGCAGACAGGCTCCAGTCTAGTTTGTGAAAGCGGTGAAGTTCGAGGCTGCAACTAGCGAAAAGTGCTTAAGACTAACCCGCCTCTCACACTTGTCGGTATGCTGCAGTTGCTCGGGGCGTTTGGGGTGGTGGAATATTTGCGGCGGTAACAGGAAGAATTTATTGTTTTCGAAGGTTGGTGGGGTTCACCTGGGCAAGGTCGCGGGCAAAAAATATGGAACGTGTCAGAGCGTTGGAGCGGCTCGTTAAGCTAAGTATTTATTTATTCCCAAGCCAGGCACGAGGATAGTCAATCACTTGATATGCACATCATTCCAAGATTCACTCTAAGCCCAGAGTGCGGTTGCCATGGTATATTTCTATTTAAAGCTACAATTAAACGGATGAGTGACTACTAGCCTTTCGCAAGCTGCCAAGAAAAAGAAGAAGAATAAATAATAAAGACCGCCTTGCCCATAGAGGTACTATTTGTCACCTCCCGCTCTCGCCTTCACTCCGCCTATGCAACCAAGGAATGAAAGAAATCAATAGGAAAAAAGGAGACAAAAGAAAAAGGAACGAACTAAGAGCAATCGAGGGTTTCATACAAACTCGTGGTCAACACACTGGATTTCTAGATATAAACGCCTACCTGCTCGTAGCCCGACCAAGCGCGAAGACGGCAACGATGACCACGGCCAATGTGACAATGGCACCTGGGAGAAGGAGGTCATTGGGAACACCAGCAATGATTTCTTCTTGCTTTGAGGTAGCAGACTGATGTCTGGACTGTCGTACTACTGTACCCTCATCATCGTCATCATCGAAGTGTTTCCTGCGTTGTGTGATGGTTGATTCAGGAGGAGTTACAGGCTTCACCACAGTAGGCTGAGGGTCTACAGTTGCCGGAAGGGGGGGTTTCTCCGGGTCGTGTACGAACAGATCAACCTTATCCAAATGTGATTGGCGAGAGAGTGTAATTGCCTCGAGGAGGTCAGCTTCGGTGGTGATGGCCACGGTGTCTCCCTCGTTGTCAAGGTAGCTCAATGCGAATCCACTCTTTGACAACTGGCCGTCTTCGAAGAACGGGACACCGCCAACTGCATCAACTTCTGAGCCCAACTTGCTGGCCACACCTGCAATCAGCTCTTCCATACCGGCAGAGATGTAAACTTGCAGTCGGTGAACACGGCCACTGGGTGCTTTGAACTTAAATGGGAAGGTTTGGTTTTCCGTTTGAAGAGTGAACGCGCTAGCCAATGCAGAATGTGGAGGGGATCCCCCGTTGTGTGAGGCAGACTCGTTGGGCAGCACACTATCACCACGGTCTAGCGCACTAGCGCGATGAGCGTCAGGTGACATGGCTGATCGATGGTCTGGGGTGTGGGGTGCACGACTTCCTCCTTCGCCAGACATCATGGATTCGGTTTCATTGTCAAGAGAAAGCCAGAACTTGTTCCAAGCAGGGCCTTCGTTGCTATCTTGGGTGTTGATGTTGTTAATCTGATCCAAGGTGGCGTAGGTCAATTTCAGGACGTCAACCATGCCCACAATTTCTCCAGCATCGCTCATGACTGGCAGATTGAGATAATGTCCATCTATTGGACTGTTAGAATCTTGTACCTGTATTAGAATGTAGTATACTTACCATGCATTTTCCGAAGCGCGGCTTGAATACTCATATCCACGGGCGCAAAATCTGGATGAGGTGTCATGACCCTCACGACACTGCAAGTATTTGGGTCAAGGCCTGCGGCAATCACACGAAGCACTACATCTTTGCTAGTGAAGATACCAGTAATGGATCCTTGGTCTTGTACGAGAACTGCGGTAGTATGATTCTCCTTCATCATAGCCGCGGCTTCCTTGACGGATGTACGCACTGAGACAGTAGTTGGCGGCAAGCCCGTCAAAACGGATTCAAGGGTAGGTCCGGACATCTTGTGCCGAATGGCTTCAACATATTGTATAATTTGCTGCGGCTGGCTTGACCCAAGTTCGGCCTGTACACCTTCTAAAGCATCGTAGAGTTTGCGGGACGAGCTATAGGCGCGTTCTAGCTTCTCCATAGCATCGTAGAAGCATTTTGTAATGTCAAGAATTCCGGAAATGTCATGGTTTTCATCCATTACGGGCAAATGACGGAAACCTTTCCTGACCATAAGGTCCAACGCATCTGTCGCACTTGTGTCCGTTTTAGCGCACAGAGGGTTTTTGGTCATGATCTCGTCAATGGTGACATCCCTAGCCTTGATACCTGCGCCAACGACTCGGAAGGCAAGATCCTTTGCGGTGAAGATACCGGCAATGCGCTCATCATCATCTGTCACTAAAACACAGTCCTCTCTTTTTGCAGCCATCAATTGAGCGGCTTCGGCAACGGTCGTCGACGGTTTGATTTGCAACGCGGGGCTTGGTTTGAGGGAGAGGACAGTCCCAGGAGGGGCTTTCCTCGTCGGGCGAACTCGGCCGGATTGGTTCTTCTTTTTATTGAGGTCGGTTTCTATCTTGCGGCGAATAGCCTGTTGCGAAAGTTAGACAAACCCCTGTAGGAGAATGGCAACTTCATACCTCGTCCCTCTTGGACATCTTTGCCCTGCTGGCACTAAGACTCGATGCGCCATCGTTTGGTGGAGGATGAGGGGCATGATTATTATCCAAGGACGGTCGGGGAATGTTGGACGGACTGTTGGTGAAAGGAACCTGCTGTCCCCTGCCACCCTTCGATCTGTGGGTACCAGTGGTAGACATGTTTGACGTTGAAACGAAGATAGCTTGACCTGCGGTGAACAGTTGTTCGTAAGCTAGTGGGGGCGATTCTATTTGATGGCTCTGCTGCGATGTAGGTGAGACCCTGGTTGCTAGGTCAAAAGGAAAAACAACGCGATGGGGAAGGGCCGACTTCCGAGGATCAGATCACCTGGACAGAGCGGATTGTGATCGAGCTCGTCGGACGAAGTCAATAATTACAGAATAATATTTGATTTTGCTTATCGCGAAAGCTTTTCCATGGGGTGCATGCGTATTATTTTCATGGAACGGTGCTATTACAGAAGCCGGATTGAAAATACCAACCAGTTGTGGTTTCGCCAAGAAAGATCGATGAGATTAGATATGGGAAAATCTCGGGACTCGCTTGCGCCCACATCTGGAGCCTTTCATTTTCGACTTCCACCAGCGTCAACCCCAACGATAACGAACTTCGAACGACAACTCTTCCCGCTGACTTCTAGATACCAGATCTCTGGTCAGTACTCTGCAGTACCATTCGAATTGCTTGGATGTTTTTTGCTAACAGGAGAAAAGAATCAGCCCAACATGGTCAAGAAGCGAGCGTCCAAGTATGCCATACCCATATCCATATACGCATCTCGAAATCGCCTGGCTAACAATTCCCTCCCAGCGGCCGTAACAAGAAGGGCCGCGGTCACGTCAAGCCCATTCGTTGCTCCAACTGCTCACGATGCACACCCAAGGACAAGGCCATCAAGAGATTCACGATTAGGAACATGGTCGAGTCGGCCGCCATCCGTATGTTTTCCAAGGCGCATCCAACGGGCAGCGTAACTCCTTCGCAGGGCGAACATTGTGACTGATTTCTTTGGATAGGTGATATCTCCGATGCCTCCGTATTCCCAGAGTACACCGTCCCCAAGATGTACTTGAAGCTTCAGTACTGCGTTTCCTGCGCCATTCACGGCAAGATCGTTCGGTGCGTCTCCCGCAAGATACCCGTTAGGTGAAATATCTAACTCGCTTTCCACAGTGTCCGTTCGCGGGAAGGCCGCCGCAACCGTGCCCCCCCACCAAGGGTCAGGTACAACAAGGATGGCAAGAAGGTCAACCCTCAGCAAACCGCTAAGACCGCATAAATAATGAAGGTTGAATTGGAGGTTTCACTGGAGGTCGGCGCTGGTTATGGGCTTACTGATCTTTTTTAACGGGTCACACTGGAATCCTGCATGGTTTCTGCGAACTTCCAGGCCAAATGATGAGGTTATGGATTCAAAAACATCGCTCTCGGGAGGCGATGGCCAGTAGCTAAAAGCAAGCTTGTACCAAAGTAAATGACAATACGAATTGCCTCATCGAATGTCACTGCGTCATATGTGTGTTTAGGCGAACTTATGATGTAATCGAGGCATGATATCCTAAGTTCTTGAGAACTGAAATAAATTCCGTTTACATCCTAATTATTACATGCTGGATTCATCCATTCGTCTGCGTTCATATCAGTCGTTTCGTTTCTTAGTATCCGCAACTCCAAGATCACCAGAATTATCTGATGGCTTCTGTCCGTTTGCGTTTTCCCCGGGTGCTTCAGTATCTTCCCAATCCTCAGCATTCTCATCCCAGTTGTCCAGTTCTTCCTCCACAGTTGGTCTAACCACTCCAGACTCCTGTTGTCCTATGCCTTCACCAAGCTCTACATCCGCATCAAGGTCATCACCAGCAACAGCATTGTATCCTCTTGCCGCACGTTTCCTCTCCAACATCCGCTTATGATACCAGTTACAAAGCGCTAGAGCAGCCAACGAACCCAACAAGTTAGCAAGGATATCGTAGTAGTCGAATAGGCGGTCATTCTTCAAATCAAACATTAGCCAGGCAGCCCAACTCTACTTTATAATGCTTCATTACCGGTAATAGACTTTGCACAATCTCGCTTCCAAAGCTCAAACCAATTGTCACAATCATAAAAGTAAATTGTAGAACTTTGCGCCGACTGGTCTCCAGGATCCAGTAAAAGGCGATCGTGAGTAGGAAAAATGTGACGAAGTGCAGAGCCTTGTCGCTCTGTTTATAGGTTGGGACAGAGTATTTTGAGGGCGAGAAGCCTGCTAGAGCTGCAAATACGCATATGGCCAGAAAGGCACCTAGGCATAGTCATTAGTGACGTCTTCGAAAACCATTTAGATAGCTTCGGATCGGGTAGGCAGGGATGCAAGACGGGCGAGTGACGCTTCCAAGCTTCAAGACTTACCGGCAAATGGTTTTCGTATCCGCATTTTGGGTTTTCGAGTATGGATGGTGCTGGAGGATCGTGGTTATTGGGTTTGAGGCATGCGGAAGGATTGTGAGTGGGGCTATTGAAGGCGAAAGGCGTTCGTTGTGTCTTGGACGAAGCTTGAATGCAGGTGGTGATGATTCGTGGTAGGTCGGGAAGCCAAGGTTAGTTACATACACCAAAACTCTCCCAACTCGCTTATGTAATCATATTAGTACTACGACTCCAAACCCATGCAAATGATGGACAAGTAAGGATCAAAGTTACCTTGGAGTTGGTACTTGGTAAAGGAAGCTCTAATTTGCATACATTCCGTAACGCTTCCTTGCTGCTTTTGAGAATCTCACCGTTCAGAATATTCTACTTAGGTATTACCAAGTCTATAGATCTTGCAAGCTCATAATGAAATATATAAGAGGTCTGAGTGCTACGAATACCCGTGTTCTCTGCATCTAGGACAGGCTGTCAAAGCTGTGAAGATCTGCAGTTGTGCGGCGAGAGGCACGAGGTCAGGATTCATTTACGGCAGGCTGCAGTGTCACTACCCTTGCATATAGATCACCACGAAATCGGATGAGAAACAATAAATGATTACAGATTGGCCCTCTCATATGAGTGAATAAACAGCATTGTTAATCTGGCTTCTAGAAAAATAAGTACAAGTTAAGGTCGATTTCAGTATCTGATCACTTCATAAATCGGAATAGTTCTACTATGAAGCTATAGTTCCATTTTCCTATCTGCTCATGGGTCTATTTGGGTGATAGACTTGACAGCGGTGCGCTCATTGTGAACGGGCGCGTTCCCTTTAATTTATAGAACTGAGTCCCACCGGTGGTGTGGGCCTCTGCAGAGTACAGAGCATGACCTTGGCCCAGGCCTAATATTGGCCTCGGAAACCATACTGTAGTGCGAGTTGCTCGCGAGCGAGAGAGCTTAGTAATGGATTTAGAAGAGAAGAAGTAGCTAAATAGAGAAAAGCTCGTGGATAGAAAGTAGGAGAGCAACGGCGGACTCGTCAATGGAGGACTTAGGTGCTGTGCATGCCGAGCTGGTGTGAATAATAAAATCATGGAACACCCTGATGGGCAAAGGGAAGCGAATCGTGCTTGTCCCGAAGGGGTCACTGCCAGCAGCAGGATCCAGCCAATAGAGTCGTGGCA